>JALIZH010027058.1:57500-142167 GCA_030522465.1 Rhipicephalus appendiculatus
AGAAGGGTAGCAGGCGAAAACAATAAGAAAAGTATAGGAAGTTCTTAAATCAGAAGCGACGCAACAAAGTGTGATGAATCTAACATGGTGACCGGAGATGGCCTAAGGAAAACCGCTTCATCAAAGCGCTTCCTTCGATAATAATGGGCCTTCTGAACTTTTTTTTCTTCTCTAAAGAGTGGTAGCTACGGAAACTGAGACTCTACAGAAACCAAACAATAGGATGCCGGGCTGATTAAGTTGCAACCTGATGCTTCCGTGCGCTTTATATTTTTCCAATGATCTATTGACAGGGCGGTGTTGGTTACCATTGGGCTCCTGTTTCAGTTATCCGATCTTGATTCTGACCACATTATATATCGTGAGAGGCGATGCACTATCTGTAAATGTCCTTTTATATTTGGCGACGTGTTTCGCAAGGCACTGGAGCTGTCAAAAAAACACTTCGGATTACGATATTAGGTTATTTTTCCTTACCATTTCGTGCAGATGATGTCTTAGCCGCAATTTTGCAGCGCAATCTAGCTTTAGATCGAAATGGCTCTTCTTTTGTACCTTCCTCGCCAAGTTACAAACAATTCGAGGCCAAGCATGCTACTTCAGACAACGAGAATCTGGATGCGAGAAATTGTTTCAAAGTATTTCTCGGGGAACACTGCGGATGGTATACTATGCAAAGCCGAGAGGCTGCGAATGGTGATTCGAGACGCGTAATAGCGTGATTCGTAATACAGTGCAGAATACGCAGATTTGTCCCATCGTGTGGATACAGTATTAAGTAACAATACCGATGGCATTGACAAAAACGTGGCCATTAACAATAGTAAACGGCAAGTTGAACAAAGGATACCGAAACAGCGAATTGGGCATTGCAAGTTATCAGCTTCATGACTGAGACCAGCGCGAGGAACATGGCATGTTTTTGCTAGAGAGAACTGCTACGCTTACACGCACGATGATGATAATGATTGTAGTAATAGTGTTGTTATGTTTTAAGGCACAATAGCGATGTGTCCTAACAGAGCGTCAGACCAGCACACTCTACGAAAAACAAAGAAAGAGTACGTGTGACTACATTCGGAGAGTCTGTAGTTGCCACGTATATGACTCTAAACAGGCACGTTAACTCTCTTGTGGCCCACACAACTCCCCGAAGTGAGTACAATGATCTCCAAAGAAAGTTGACGTGTCTCTTTAAAGACAGTCATATACGTGGCTACTCAGGACTCTTCGAAAAGAGTCAGACTCCTTTATTCCTTACAGTATAGAAGAAGTTGTTCGATTCTTCCGTACATAACCTACGACCCCGAGGCTGCAGTGGTTCTGTTTGCACTACAGCTGCCAGACAGCAGGCCGAACGTGACAAGTGTGTGGAAGTTCAAAAACAAAACAAAAAAAAAAGCTTCCCTTGAAAAGAGCTCGTTTACTACGAAGACGCTTGTGTCAATGACAGGGTGCTTTCCACGTGCTTTCTTTAAGGCTTCTTATTTCATCCCATATTCTCAAATCTACACTTTAGCAATGAAGTTCAGCAATGAAATAACGACGACACCACCTTCAGAGGGCGCTTAGACAAAAGGAAGAAATTCCACGAACACTCAGTGTATGTGTGTGCGACATTTCCTCTTCTTGTGCACACGTCCTTCAAGGATGAGTTCGTCGTTCCTTCCAAACTGTGTACACATAGGCGCAGAACGAGACTATTCAACAATGAGCCTTCAGCGATTCTAGTACGGTGTATAACAGTTCAAACACTCTCGAGTTACGACGAGATAGGCACACGGCAAGCGCCAGCTCAAAGCGAGTTGCGAGCTGGCACTACTTCTGTAACTCTCTTGCGGTCCCGTGAAACGCTTCCGCTGTTTCCGGAAACGAGTCTCCGCGCTTCTAGTTTCGGAGCTCAAGCAACACTTCAAAGTTTCCTCCAAGTTCTCGACGCTTTGATTTAACCTAACTGATTAAATGCCTTAACGCGTGTTTACTCTGCCTATAAGAAAAACCCTTGGTTAAGTGTGAGAGATAAACTGGAGGGAAAAAGCCGTGGATATGAGAGCAGCTTTGAAAATAGCCAAAGATAAATTATTTCATACATTTAACCAGCGTATAAAGAAGTGCCCAAAGGAACTGTGGAAATTCTTCAAAACAAACAACAAAGATATCATATTGATTCCGGCCCTTGATAGCAACGGCTCCACCATCTATAATGCTGTCTAAAAAGCAGAGGGCTTTATTGAATTTTTCAGCTCTCTGTACACTCCTCGTGTCAACATGACTGACACTTTCGCACGGCCTACTGAGGTGGTGGAGGAACAAATAAGCGATGTCGTGATTGAACCAGCATGGAATAGAGGCTATTATCAAATCCATGAATGCCTCTAAAGCCACTTGGGCCTGATTATTTGTCACCTGCCCTGCTTTCTTTGTGCCCGCGTCCAAGTATCTAAATACCTGTGCGTCATTTTCACTAAGTCTTTAAACAATCTTCATTACCCGATGACTCGAGACCTGCTAACGTAGTGCTTGTTCACAAGAGTGTACCGTGAAGTAATGTTTTGAACTGTAGTCCCATTTCACTGACCAAGTGTTGCATGTAAAATACTTGAACATGTTTTGTTTACCAATTCTTATGACTCATATTAAGACGCATGCTTACCAAACCTACAACAGCATGACTTTTGTAGCTGCTTTTCCCGTACGACACAGTTACTTCAACTGACACGCGACTCATTGTGTGCTTTATATAAGGGTTTCTCTGTTGAGTGCTTGTTCTTAGATTTTGAAGAAAACCTTTGACGTTGTACCCCACTCATCATTGATTGAAAAACTAAAAATGTATCATGTGAAAGATACGGTTGTGAACTGGATAAATTGAGTATTTAAATTTGAGAAGGCAAAATGGTTGTCACCAATGGTAAGAGATCCCGGCAAGTTGATGTGTCCTGTGGCGTGCCCCAAGGGTCAGTCTTGGGTCCAGCTATTGTTCCTCATCTACATAAATGACATTTGTTCGGGTATTTCATCACAAAAATCAAATTATTTGCCGACGACGCTGTGTTGTACAGAATTATACATAGCTCCCATGATTGCACTAATCTTCAAAACGATCTCGACAGAGTCTCCGAATGGTGTCAAAAATGTTGTATGTTTATGAATGCAAAAAAAACAGTGCAAATGTGTTTCACTAGGAAAAAGGCAGCCCATGACTCATTTTATACTGTAGATTCAACCAGGCTGCTATCAAATCGGGAACGTAAGCACCTTGGTGTATGTTTTATACCGGACCTTTCCTGGAGCCGTCACGTCAATCACGTCACAAATAAAGCAGGACGTGTGGTAGGCTTCCTGCGCAGAAACGCAAAGAAGTTACCAGTTGAGGCAAAAGACTCGACTATTGACTATTTTCCGTAAGACATCTGGGCGCCAATATCTTGGGCTGTTAAGCCGATGTTTTCTTGTTTTTATGCTGACGTAAAGGTAGCGCAAAAAAACGGGGACAAGAAAGTGAACAACACAAGCGCTTGTTTTTATATATCGCGACGTGAATTAATAAAGCCATGAAACATCGTAGGCACCAACCCAACAGTTTTCATGCGCATGCGTCTACCGTAACACTTCGTTTAGCTGTTAAAGATACAAAACACAAAGGTTAACAGCCCAATATGGCGGCACTCAAACCCATCCGTAAAAAACGTCTATAAATGTCTAACGTCCGATCGATCTTAGATTGCACTTGTGCTGTGTGGGATCCGCGGATGTCATGTGACTTGTCCAATTTAGAAACAATTCAAAACATGGCTGTTCGGTTTGTGTGCGCTGATTTTACCATGAATTTCAATGTTTCCAAAGCCAAAGAAACCCCCTCGGTTGAGAACTCCTACATAAACGAAGGGAATATCTGAGGTTGAAACCTTTTCACAACATACTTAATAATCGAACAGGTTTGAATCCCTGACAATCCTTTTGCAAACCGGATTACGTTTCACAGTGACTGGACCATACCAGTAAGATAAAAGAAAAAATAGGCTGCAGGACTGAAACTTTTAAAATGTCATGTTTTCCCATGACGATAGGCCAGTGGAATTGGTTGCCATCTGAAGTAGCAGAAGTTACTTCACATGATGTATTTTCAAGTTCACTACATGGTCTGCAGTAGTGTACTCGCGCGGTTGTGTAAGTACAAAACAATATTATGAACCTACTTTTAATTGTGCACTCCAGGCATTTAGCCAAGAAGGGTGCCCTCGGGGCCCGGGCTCCGCCCCCCCCCCCGAAATGCGGATGCAGGAGGGTCTTTAACACAGAATAAATAGTCAAAATACGAGTTTTTCAAGGCCCTATACAAGTGCCCCCCTCCCCCCACTCCTCCGAAAAAAGTTTCTGGCTACGGGTCTGGTGTACTCCAACGTGCAACTACGTAAAGCACGGTGAATTGCCTTTATATTGTATTTTTGAAGTGTTAGAATCTGTATTCTGTATCGAAATATTGTATTCTCCCCCCCCCCCTCCCCTGCAATGCCCTTGGGCGATGTGGGTACTATGATAAATAAATAAATAAACTACAGGGGAAGAGAGAATAATGCGCCACGTGTGCACGCATAGTCTTAAGATACACAATGTAACCAAGCACTTTAGTCATAGCAAGTGATTACATTCGGCCAGCCGTAATTTGTACTGTAATTTAACTACTGTTGAAATATTGCAGGAAAACAATTAGTTATGGAATTTAAAGGGGCCCTGTAACACTTTTTCAAGTAGCCATGGAATTGATTCACTAAAGGAGCTTATTGCCTCACGATTTCACCGCCGCAAACATTTTTAGAATCCGTCCAGTACGAGTGGAGTTACAAAGATATGTCGCACGCTGCAATTGCATTCTCTCTTCTCTCGTCCCGATGAAAGCGCTGGAAGCTAAGCAGGGAGGGATGGCACGGGGGAACAAAATACGTCACGCGCGCCTCGTGACCTTGAGCACTTTTTCTTTTTCATCGAATACGCGGCTTCTCAGGGCGATAGCGCGCGCGCACGCGTGGACAAGTCGCGACCTCCCGCGGCGGCCCGAGTAACTACCTAGCGCGCCATGCTCAAATCAGCCAATGGCTGATACAATGGCCGTGACGAGTGATTTTTGAGTTTGCAACGTCATTTGTCGAGAGAAGAGAAAGCAATTTTTAGCTGACTTTGAGAATTTATTGTGAATTCCAGGCCGCGTGCTGCGCTATAATATTTGGCTCGCGTGTTCTCGGGAGCCTCCACTACCGATCGCCAGCGTTTTCTGACCATGCTCAAAAAGTGCAGGGCCCCTTTAACTACTCTTTAGGAGTGATTTTATCATCTCTGCTAAACGATGCAAGCTTTTTTTAAACAAAAATGAGACTTTGGCTAGTTAGAGGCGCTTGTGGTGCATGAAGCTCTTTGTTCCTTGTATCCTATAGTTTCGATTGTGCATCGTGATAGTTGAAGATATTTTTAAGAACGTTAAATGGAGAGGCAGCCATGAACTGAAATGATAGGGTACCTTCAAACGCACACACCAGGTATCCAACGTTAATCTCATGTTGTAATGGTACAACTAAACATGAATATGATTCATTTTTATTATATGACGCACAACAGCAAAAGCAGAAGCACGTACGAGGTTATAGCTTATTATTTGCGGATGTTTTGTGAAAGTTTCAGTGAAGGCACCGTCAATGAACAACAGCACCGCGAGGAAACGCCCATAAAAAAGACTGGATGTGGAACGTACTCCCTCAGTTGAGGACGGCCATGGTGGTCATGTCAGGAGACGTTTATTAGTTAATTAGCAAATATTGAATCCTGCTCTCTAGTATTTGAAAGCTTTGATTTTTTTTCTACATATAACGAATGAATTCTATCGAAGCAAACTAATACGTTTCGCATACCTTTTTTCGCCTGCTTGCAAATATTTGATTGAGTTCGAACTCAATCAAATATTTGCAACTCAATCAAATATTTGCAAGCAGGCGTACAACGCTCAGTCAGCCTATTTACGTCCACTCAAGATTATAGATGTCTCACAGTGATCCAATAGTCACCTAGTTATTGATTCAGTCAAACGCATTCTATGTCTTCAGATTTCCTAATCCTATTAGAGTACTTCATATCAAGTCATCTTCACCAACGTTGACGTGGTGAGAAGTTTAATAAATTACGAAACTGCGGAATACATACACTGCTTGGTCAACTCTGCTTAATTCTTTCTGCGACAAATATAATGTCAGCTATGTTCATCCCGAAGCAGTATTCATTTTTTCAAGGTTGGTAATGCGACGCCTACTTCTCTCCATTCCTTCGTTTGCTTGGAAACTGAGTTTCTCGCGCAGTTTTCAACTGCTTTTGTGTGATTGTCCTAGAGAGTGAAACGACGCTGCATCCCAAGATATTAGTTGCTGGGCTAGTTGGTTCATTGGCAGAGCGTAAATTCGGTACGGGACATGCCCTGTGTATGTGTGTGTTTTTCTATGCCCCGTACCGAATTCGCGCTCTTAAGTTTAGAATAGACGCTGCGCCTGGGCGAGGAACTGAGTTTTTTTATTATTATTATTATTTTTTTTTTGCAATGTGTTCAGGCACGCCTTGCGCTCTGTGATGTCAACGCATGTATTATTCCCTTGATGGTAAACAAAGCAAGGAGAATTGATCAGAGGCTCGTTTTTCTTTCTTTGTTATGCACAACATGATGAAATCGACAATAAATGAATAAAAGTAAAAGACATTATTCGGAGTTTTTAAGAGCAATGCAGTAATTTCAATACAACCATAAACAAATTGAAGTGTGCGTAAAGAGAACTTGCCACTGGCAGGGACCGAATCTACAACCTTCGGATAACGCGTCCGATGTTCTAACAATTGAAGTACAACGGTGCGCGTCCTCCGGTCCTCTTTACTGGCTATTTTTGTGCGTGTAAACCTAAGAGTGTTAGCCACTCATTGATGGCGAGCGCCTTTCGCGGAATCGAATCCCGGTCCGCGGCCGCCGCAGTCTTGGTGTAGGCAAAAATGCTTCACGCCCGTGTGCTTAGATTTAGGTGTATGTAATAGAACCCCAAGCGGTCAAATTTCCGGAGCCCTCCACAGCGGCCTCCCTCATAATCATATTGTGCTTTTGGGACGTTAAACCCCAACAATTATTATTAGGTTATGCGTGCCTTAGCCACTTCATGACAAATTCCTACTAACCATTTCAACTCTCTTTCACTCCATCTTCATTCTTTCAGTCACATACGTTCACAATGGTGAAAACCGCTATATATGTACATATACGGCCAAGGTAATGGTGGTTTCCCTGCACGATAATTCACACTATATATGCACAGCTGAACTATGCGTTCCATTGCGGCTTCCTGGCGCATACACGAGACAAAGACACGTGACACCAACGAATACAGTTCCAACTATGTTCACACTTTCCAACATTTTCATATCCTCATTTCTCACCGACCACTCAGTGCTGGTCCTGTTTTGCGGTTTTCTACTTTGGAATACGGTTTCATAAAAGCTGTTTTTAGTACGCATTGTAAACTGTCAACTTTTATTGAAATGAATCACTTGATAGCAGTTGTGGCCCCTCTTCTGATTGTGCCCTTGTCTTTATACGATTCGCCTTTTTTAACAACGACAACAACAAAAAAGAACAATTCATAGCGCTGTGTCATGCATCTTTTGCATTGTCCCATACGTTGCACTACTCTGCCATGATGCCCATTTCAGCCAACGGAAGCCACTCCGCAGGGATTGATCGCAGTGAAGAAACTAGCAGCTTCCACCTGATTACTTCAGGTTTTAGAGTAAAAACATGCTACGCAATGTCAGCGTCACGAGGGGAAAACGTTTTGTAAATAAATTTAAATTGAAAAGGGAACTAAACACACTTTTGTAGCAGAGAAAGGTGACTTAAAAGCCAACAGGACATTTGCGATCACACTATATTAAGTACAAATATCTCTGTTTACGTGTGTTTTTGTTAATAATTCTTCACAATCCTCTTTTCAAAGTGTTTTTGATGTACTAATGTCGTTAGGGACCCTCTTACAGTTTCATCAAGTCCATAAAAGTGTAAAATACATGTGCCTCACAAAAGACTGCGCTAAACCTCAAATTAAAAAAAAAAGTAAGAAATGTAATTGCGATACACTATAGCTGATTAGAAGCTTTCCTTTCGTGTCAAATAAGGAAGCATATATCCTTGCGAAAATCGCTAAATTTGCACAGTATACGACACGTAATTTACATGCAGTGTACCCTCCATGCTCAGCGGCATCGAGGCTTCATCCAGAACTGTGTCGAGCATAGGCCTTTCGATCAAAACGCAACTGGCGTTGCGAAAACCCATTTTTAAAATAATCTACACCAGCAATATTAACTAATTATTGATGCACGCATTGCTCTATGACGGGTCTGTGTTTACGCGACCTTCGAGTGATAGCAGGAATCCCGTGGCTCCTCGGGACGCATCGAGGGAATACAAATTGCGCAAGCTGCGACCGCTCTGCTCATTGGTGCATGTGTAATTTATTATGGGCATTAAATTAACGCTGATAAACGTGTATAGTTGCGCCGCGAAATAAACGATGTGTTTTGCCGAACCTACGGTACGGTGTTGCGTTGTTGAAGATTGACGCTACAGTGGACGCTGGTGGATGCGCGCCCTCCCCTCTGCTTGCTCAAGCCACATAGCGTGCTGCAGCGCGTGTGGAAAGGTGTGATAAGTAATGGCGGCATGTCAGCTTCTGCACATCCGACAGCCATCCAATTATTATTGCCGATGCGCCAGCCACGGAATGTGCTGGTCCCAGCTTTTCTTCTATGTACCTGCCTGCGTTTCGCGGCGGCAGGAAGAATGATGGAGAGCTCGCAAAAAAGTTTTTCCTCCTTGTGAGCACCTGCTGATGTATGTGTATTGTGCGGCGGACGTCCACAGTTGCGGAGAGAACATCGGAAGGAAGGGTACGCCGTGGTACGTTTGGATTAAAGCCCCAACGACTGCAACATCATTTTCTGGAGTGAAGTCTACACGTGTACAGTGCTTCACAATTGAAGCGCTGTACCTAGAGCGCATGGCTGCTGGCGGTGAGGGTGACGGTGACGATGAGAGCGTTCGTGACACTTTGTGACTGCATCCAGTAGGCAACCATTCAGTCTGTGGTTTTCATGGCACCGGCGCAGCGCTGCCAGTCATGCCTTCATAAACACTGTGTTGAAGTGGTGGGAGAAGCGGCTGGAGCTGGCGGGCGTGCGTTGCGAATGATCGTAGGGCTCTGCCGGATGCACCGAGAACCACCGACTGAATGGAAGTCTACTGGATACAGTCACGAAGTGCCGCGAACGCCTTCATTGTCGCCGTCGCCCTCCCCGCCAGCAGCCACACACTTTGAGTTTTGCGTTTCAATCGCCGAGAACTGTGCATATCCTTGCAGTAGAAGCCATGGTAAGTACGTGTACAATTTAGCTTATAATAAGTGATGGATAGACAAAAAAAATCAATAAAAACGAGACATTTAGACCCTTCATGATTTACCTTGTGTAAAAACAACGACCGAATCACTCGTCTGTGCACATCATTTATCTAACACTCTGCGCTCACGTATCTCCGGCGAGTAACGCTATTTTGGAAACAATTCTAATGCACTCTTTCCTCGAATACGCTCCATAAGCGCCCCTATTCGGTTCATATGGGAGAACAGGTGCTCCCTTACACTTCAACTAATGTTTCAACTTACATTTGATGTCATCTTATCTGATTAATAGCGACGCGTGAGCAGTGGCGTGCGCACGAGGGTGGCAGGGAGAGGGGGGGGGGGGGGGGGGTTGTAGACTGAACACTGAACACGTGCCCCTCTGAATCACCTAAGCGGGGGGAGCGACAATCCGTAAAAGCAACTTTACACAACCAATTGGCCCGTACCATGGCTCGTTCCTTCCCCATACGTTGACTCAGGCAGACCTGTACCGTTCATTGTTTAAAGAGAATGGTTCTGGCCGCGCAGGTTTTTGACGATGACGGCTGCCAAAGTCCCTTGATACTGCGTTCCAAAAATTGTTTACTTCCCATCTTTACTTCAGGGAATGCCAGGGACCTAAAGCAGTCCATTGGGAGAAGCACAATGGACTGCCTTAGGTCCCTGGCGTTTTTTTTTTCACCCATCCTGAACCATGTTTCCTTTGGACTCGACCAACAAGTGGGGGGGGGGGGGGGTGGCGCCGCGATGAAGCTTTGCCTCCCAATGGGGAACCCTGCACACGCCTCTGCGCGGAAGCAAATAACGCGTCTCCACACACGTGCCTCACCCATGCGGAAGGACATTTGCAACTGTAATTCTAGAGACATTGTACACCTATTGTAATTTCTTCCGTTAGAACGCGGATGTGACCCGTAGTGAGTTTCTGCCACCGGAATATATTCTAATAAATGTAAAAAACTAGCACTCAAGCTTTTTGTTCCTTTTTTTTTTCTCTTTGCGGTTGACGAGCGCGTTTGAGGAAGTATAAAAAAACACTGAGGATCGAGGCAAACCAACTTAAATAAACGTGACAAAAATTTAGAGAATGTTAACGAAGACAAAGGAGAAGGGGACACTCTTCAGAACGCCCGACAACAAAAATGATATTGGCGCCATCTTGGCACAATTTATTTTCGCACCAAGAACTTTTGGAGGAATGACTCAAACGCTGGGATCGCTGCGTTAAGTGGACGAAAACAAAACAAAAAAAAGAATAAAAAAGAACGGCTGTCGAAGCACGCCTGTGTAAAAATGCGTTATCAAAAATAATGAAAAACGAATAGCGGATAAATGAAAGCGGGACGGCATTGTAAGGCGCAAGGAATCAACGAGTGAAAACCAAACTTTTTGGCACTTTCGGAACGACGCCTTTTATCTTTATGAATGAATAGGGGAAAAAAAAAGGCGGCATGACTAGCACACAGAATGTGCTGGGTGTTTTGTAGACTGAACCCTCGAATTTTCGCTCTGACAAGACGTCTATGCTTGTGTGCTTCTGGGTTTTGTCCTCAGCCTCTCGCGTCATTTATCATCATCTCAGTCGTCTCCGCTACAACGCACGCCTACTTCTTTTTTTTTTTTTTTTTTCAGCGCTGGATACTCTGCGACCGGTACAGCATCCCTCCACAACGCAGCATTTCTATCTGTACTGTACATTGGGGCGGCTCCAGTTTCAAGTGCAGGCCATCTTTCACTGCCCTGTTTACCTTGTCCTCAACCAACGCCGATCCTGCCATCTCAAGCGGGCTTTCGGACATCTCGCTCAAGGTATCTGCAATGGATCCCACCATATAGCGGAGATTTGATCCGTTCATTCATGGCGGAGATGCGCGCAATTTCGGATAAAGTACGCGCGGCTGCAGGCGTTTTTGAGCCGGCTGAGCACTGCACGCGTATCGCGAAGTTTCTTGAATAGTTGCCACGAACTACAGAAGACGCGACTGCTCCTATGCAGTTTCACAATACAAGGATGTTTTGCTGCATCCCCATCACCGTTAAAAGGAGCGGTAAGATTAGTCGATTGTCGAGTCTTGATCGTTTCTTTACAAACCAACATTTTCCTTATCAAGGGTGGGTTTCTATACCTTGCCGTTGCGACATATTCAGTTTTAATAAAGCTCAGAACCTGTGTGACGCGACGGGACAGAAAGGAACACACACAAAAGCGCCAACTTTGTGAGTATTCTGCTATAAGCAAGTACCAAGATGGAATCATGTGGCTGAATATTCAATGAGCCACTGTACATAAGCTAGGTCAAGATTTTGTCAGCACAGCTTAACCATCATTAACTATAAAACAACGGACATTCCTTAACTCCTTCACGCATGCACATGCCTGAGTTTCTGAGAACACATCTAACCATTTTTCATCCGGCTTCGAATAAAACATTGTTGAAGGTTAGCGATTTTGTGTGTGTGTTTCTTTCTGTCCCGTCACGTCATATAAGTTCTGCGCAGAATTGTTTTTATTTCTCGTTTTCTTTATATTTCGTGTGAACATGACAAGCAATACAAGAGGCTGTGGGTGCTATGCAGAGCGAATAATCTTAAATGTGCGAACCAACATTATCGTCCGCGCAGTTTGCGATATATTTAAACTAAAGGTGGCATACGCCCTGACCTTTACACCGTACAATGAAAATTGAGTTTAGGTGTAAATTTTTGTGCGACCTACATGTCCGTATGTATATTTATGCGCGGAACGAATCGCGCCGGGTCTGACGGAATAATCGAATGTACACAAAAAGGTTGGAGAATTGGCTGCGCATTTTCCCGCCGAAATATATTACTTTTTTGCCGAGCTCACGGTACATTACCCCGAAATTTTCATTTTGCCAGCAGTCCTAAATCTTCCTTTGGTGTCATTAGGCCTTTTTCCTCACAACCAGCCCACATGTAAGGGCAGAATTTTTCCTTCCGATTCATCCTGATGGCTTTCATCCAACTAAGCGAACTGTTGCGGATAAAGTTATCCTTTGTTTCATTTTTTTTCTCTTTGTATATCTCGCTTAACGCTCAGGTCGTCATGGAATAAATCGTTCTCCTTCACTTCCCCGCCTTTTCATTTCCGAGGTCATTTTCGCGCTTGTTGGTGTTGAGCATTATTATTTCCGTCAGGTTTTGCGTTTATTGTGTGAAGCTGGAAGGTGCCCAGTGGTTCACATTTAGAGCAAAATTATTTTTCACGAAACATGCGATTTGAAGGTTATTATGCATGTGACCTCCATCAAGGGCGGAATCATGTCTCTTAGTTTTCTTTGTGTGCGTGTGTGTGTGTGTGTGTGTGTGCGTGTGTGCGTGCGTGCGCGCGCGCGCGTATGTGTGTGTGCGTGTGTGTGTGTGTGTTTCAAACAGAATAACTGCTTCTGGAATATCAGTTATCTCATGCGGCACTCCGCATCTCACATGAAATAATCATGCTACTTATCTTTGAAACGGTTGCGCACATCTGGGCATTCTTTTCAACGCCTTCCCTCCGTGTTAGCATCCCGTTTCCAGATTGCTGGAATTACTGAGCATATTTTAAAGGAAAAATTAGAGCCCTGATGCTTTTAGACATAAATAATGACAGATTTACTCATAGCGATTGTACTATATGCTTAACAACGCAATGTTCTCATTTTAGCTTCCAATATATGCTTTACATACTCACGACTGTTTTTTGAGCAACATACACACGGACACACGAAGGAATAGGCAACACAGACGCAAACTCACAACTGATTTATTTGAAACAACGAAATGCACTTTTATCTTTGAGATGCGTTTCGTTGTTTCAAATAAATCAGTTGTGAGTTTGCGCCCGTGGTGTCTATTTATTCGTGTGTCCGTGTGTATGTTGCGCAAAAAACATTAATGAATCAGTACCAACTCGCCCAACTGTCAGTACTGTTGCTTTACATACATTCATAGCCTGTCTGTCTTCCTTTTCAATGCTAACAAGTGTTCTTCTGATATTTCTGCCAAGTTATTACGCGTATTTAGGCTTTATTTTCCGCGTCCGGCAGCGCTTCAAAGATCCCCATATATCTGTACTGCCATTTTGTGCTTTTCTAAAAAACATTAACGGCTGCAGTTATGGTGCACTACTGACAGGTTCAACTAGACTTCAGATATCAATCAATAGCACGACACTAGCGTAGTTGTTTATTTCTATAATATTTAATGATAATGCAATATTTTACAACGTGCGTTTTTTATATATATTAGGCCCGCGTCTTTAAGAAAGTGCCAAAAATATGGCTATGCAAAAGTATGTTAGGCAAGAAATTAATTGGACAAATGATAAGTGCGTAAGCTTACATGACGGTCAGTGAAAATATGGAGGAGACTGCGCAGGTCGGAGTAAATCATTCATTCATTCTAAAAAGGAACTCAAAATTCACGTGTTTTAAAACAACTTTTTTTCAACTTAAGCGAGCAAGATTGCTGCTGTCTTTCGATGTAGCCTCCGGGATTATCCTCACAATGCCAGCTCTCCTAAGTTGTCTAATTACGTGACACAGTAATTCATTTGTTGCGTATGGCACGCTGTTTATTTTTTATTATAATTTTGGTCATAGGATGAGTAACCACGTTACTGCAACCTGTCATCTTTCACAGGCCGGACTACGCGCTGCTGTCAAGACGGAAAGCTGAACAAGCGACACGCATTGTGAAAGTAGCTCTTTCTCGTTATTTTTTCCAGTGTTGTTTTCGCCTCCGACTGATAAAGTAGACAATATAATAAATATTCTTTCATCGCTTTTTCTGTGACGAATTTTTCTTAGTTCTTGCCGTGAAAGAGCACAACAAACAATCACACATAACACGACCATGTTTCTAAATCTAGAGTTAGAAAGGTCGACTAGGAAAGAAGGTATTTGGAGAGCTTATATGCTCCGAACCCCCTGACGCCTAAAAACAGTCGTTTGTAAAGCTCAAGACTGCCAGGTACACAGGGGCGTACTTCGTATATGGGAAGGCGAGTCTGTTGGCAAGACCGATGAGCGTTGCTGCGTAAGCCCCCCCCCCCTCCCCCCCCTCCCATTCGGAAAGCCAAACACGGCCATGCGCAAGATGGCATGATCCGGAGGTTATAGGACGAGCGTTATTTATTTATTTTTTCCGTTCATTCTGCCAACCAAAGAGTGCACAAAGTAATGATGCACAGATCCTGCGAGTTACCTTGATTCTTGCTCTCGAATGTCACACCTTGAAGATGCTACACGGCCACTTTTCTTCTTCCTGACATGAAACAGGCTAAGCCAAAACAAAACAGAGGCTAAAAGGGACCGTTGAAAGGGCCCCTCAACACGCTTAATTAGAAATTTTCGCTAAACACTGGAAGTTGTAAGACGCTGCATGAATAACGCCTAAACAAAAGAACTGCTCAAATCGGCCTATTTTTATTATACGACAAGTTAAAAAATAGAAGTGTCCCATTAAATTGGGGTTAGGAGGCAAGCTTCACTGCATAATAGGATGTTCTATCTTTTTCCATCGCCTGGCATCCGCAAGCATCCTACCTCTTCTGAGTTATCTCGAACGCAGAACCTATGAAATCGCGTAATCTTCATGCAAGAAACCTCACCTACTTTTTTCTCTCTGTGTTTCTCTTGTGCACGCGACTCAAGTCCCGTGATGGCATTGAGCGCAAAAGACTTAACGAAGAACGGTAGTCACGTGCCTGAGTCAGTGAGGATCATTATCGTTGCATGTCAGTGATCGTCAGTGACGTTGCAAGTTGCGCCTGTTATGTATTGTATGTGAGCGTGGGGCTTTCTCTCTCTTTCCAGGAACTCAATTCATATCAAACATAATGCACGTGGTCTTCTGCATTAAATGTGATATCTGGGAGACACAATTGCCATCGAACGATTTATGTGCAAAGGTTGTTAGTTTTGAATGCCCGACCCTGGTGAGGGGTCCTTAAGAAGGTGTCACGAACATTCACTTAGACAAGTTGGAATGCTTGAAAAAGTGCATGATTGTGTTTGGACAAGTACGAAAACTGCGTATTCTCCTCTTCTCACGTAATACTCGAAGGCGAAATTGGATGAACAAAGAGAACACGTTCCTGTGAAAGATCGTGAAGAATCTCACCATCTAAAGCTGACCTTTTTGAAAAATCGCATAGGACAACTCGTAGGAAAGGGTAAAACGTGCAGCACACCCAATCTCGCATGTCAGCATTTAAGCCAATGTAAAAATATGTCCTTGTACAAATAGACATTCGCGCAACGTCGTCGCCATTATGAATTGCAGTTTCGTAATTTATTTAGGTTAGGTTTAATTGTTCAAAAAGCGGCTAGGGATACGTGGCTGCGGCAACGAGCTGAAAAAAAAACTAACAGTTTCCCTTATGCATTCATCTAAGACGACATGAAGGCAAAAGCCATGGTTTTGCACTGCCTCCGTGATCAGGCCACCTTTGGCCAAGCTACGATGTCATGTGCTCACGTCATAGTGGCGTCATCGTGACGTCATAACCACGTCACATATTTTTGGCAATCTACAACGGGATCACGTGGTTAAGATTTTTTTTTAACAGTTGTAGTGTCCTCAATGCCTCAGGACGCCGACGGCGAACTTTCGCTTTGGATGAGGCATCCAGGGCTTTTGCCTCGAAATCTCGCTGGTAAAAAAGCATACACTTCAGTGCCTGAAACTTTTTTCATAAATCTCTCCGCTATACATACCTGATCCCTTCAGTCACAGGTAGCAGCGCATCATCCCCTAGAATGAAGATAGAATGAAATGGCATGCGTAAGTTTGAGGAAGTGCTTTTGTCAATGTGCATTATTCCAAATGTGAACACGCAACTATAATGCCCGCCACTGTTAGTGGTTCATCACAATTATCACAACTTGGCATTTCTTCATCTTTAAATGAGTAGTTATGCGTGATATTCGAGGTGGACAACGAACTAATTGAATGAAACGTTCATGATGGAAATGAGCTTCCTATTGACCAAGGACAGGTTAAGTGAGTCGATGTTTATTGTATTTTGAGTAATAATGGGCGTTAGCTATTACAGCTCATAAAAAGGCAACAGTTTACACCTGCCTGCACGTGTGTTTGCTAAATACATTGTTATAAGACTATATTCCACACTGCAGAAGCAAGAGAAGCACCAAAGAAGACGACGTGATTCTGGCGTGCGGGGCTTGCTCCCTCCATCTTTCCTTACTCGTGGTCGTAGTGTATATACGCATTGCTTTACTGTTTGCTTCCCGTAACATTTTGGTAGAGGTGCTGGGTAGGAACGAACCACGAAGCTCTGCAGCAGCCACCAAGAGGCCACTCCAAACAGGTCTACCTACAGGGACGCGGCGTCAACAGCCAACCACAGCAGCAGTGTGCCGTCACGTAACAATACTGTTTTATATATGCCTATGGAAGTGTCGTTTCTGCTCAGTAGGCTTTAACAAAACCTGCCTTCGCGTTATTTTTAATTTGGATACAGGGCCTTGGTTTAATGACGCAAAAAGGGCAGGAGTTATTTATATTTTTCGCTATTAAATGCGGAGCATTTCTTTACGTACTACAAGCATTTTGGCGTTTCTATCTATCTATCTATCTATCTATCTATCTATCTATCTATCTATCTATCTATCTATCTATCTATCTATCTATCTAGCCGCCTACGTTTGGGTGCTCTCGTGTTCGTCTCCTTAACTTGAGGTCGACCAAAGTTAGCGTGGGAGGGTAAGAAGATTTGACGAATATGTCTGGCTGGTCGTGACTCGAATAACGTGAAAGTCCCTGTCGCGTACGTCGTCAAACTCATTTCTCCAGATACGTGTGGCTCATACCCATTTACCACGGGCCGCAGTATGTGGGTATGCGCCACAGATGTTTGACAATTCATATCTACGCAGGAACGGCGAGGACGGACATTGGTAATTTAAATGCGAGAGCGTTAAGAAAAACCGACAACGGCAGCGTTGACCCGACGAATGCAAAGAATAGAAATCAGAGCCCCGGCAGGAATCGAACCCAAGCAATCTGCGTGGCAATCAAGCATTCTACCACAGAGCCGCGTCAGGTCTCGAAACTGCTTTGGAAAAAGACCCTATGCAGGCGTAATGTTGGTGAAACATCAATTGTGTTTGCAGTGCTGACGATCTAATATTCAAAGCATTACACATGTACTCCTATGATGAAGGAGTCATGTCGGGTTAACGTCAATCGTATACTTTAGCGCCATCCGCTGTAGTTGGTTTACGTAGCACTGTCCAGGGCTACCAGTCTCGCAAGCACAAGCGCTACATATCAGCTTACCGCTGCTGGTGTTGGTAATACCCATGTTTCCGTTGGCATCGTTACGCAAATGTAAACAACTGGTTATACGAAACATATGCGACTGTTCAACATATGCCTGTACGTACAACACTTGTACATATCTTCAGTGTCATTTCATAACGTTTCGCTTAATAAAAACATTACAACCCATCCCCTTACCTCCGCATGCTTCGCATAACATCGATTCCCATGGTACTTGGGATCTGCGGAATTTTTTTGCAATGAAATTAGATTTCTTGTGTAAGTGTTGCCGGTGTCCCCAAGATATCGAGCCTAAAGGGACACTATAGGGCAAGACGATTTTTCGCATATTAGTTAAGTACAATTTCACAATCTCCAAAACACCACTCTTACCACGACACGACGCTTGGTAAGCGAGAAAACAGGCGAAAAGAAAATGCGGGTGGAGACGCCACCTTGAGATTCCCGCACCAAACACCGTGACGTCATAGATTCTGAAGGGGTCTACTGAGTCCTACGTAGCTTCTAATCGACAAAATGAGGAGCATTGTCATTTGTGGGTGTCATAGACCTAGCATACGAAGTTTCAGAAAATTTCATCAAGCCAATGTCGCGAAAATACAAAAAATACATTTCGAATTTCTGACGTCACGCGCGCAGATAACGGCGCCAAATTTAAATATAAAACTTCAACGTTGATTTTCTCCACTAATAATGAACTTATGATAGTGAAACATATGGCATTAGAGTTCTCAGAGTGCAGTTTGTCAATCTAAACCAAGTCACTGTTTCGCTTTAGTGTCCTTTGAGAGAGCGGTCGAAGAAAAAAACCTCTACAAACAGCGGACTTGCTTTTATGCGCACCTCTAGATAGGCAAATACCTTGCATCCACCAAAGTTTCGAGAATTTCTCGTACCAATACAACTAGAAATAAGCATCGTGCTGACGGCCCAGAAGTAGACGGCATGGCCCACGTAAAATTTCAGAACGAAGCAGGCGGTGCCATCTTGCACTGGGAGACATTTGGCGCTCTGACACTTCCGCCTCACGATGCGTTGTGCTGAATGGGCACACGCTTGTCGGGTGGCGTTGAACGCCATTTCCGGCGCGCCGTGGCGCAGACCATACGAGAAATCGTTCATAACAATAGCCGTAGAGCATACTAATGCCCACAGTGTACGTATCTTCAACGCTATAAGTGCCTACGACAACGAGGCGAATGTCCATATGAATGCCCATGCAGTCCACCACATTCGGTAAACTGATTTTCGGCTAAGCAGTCCACGGTAATATTCCTTAAACCACGAGGTTAAAGGTTTTCATTATATAGGCTCATGCACTACACGTAACTGCTTCTATGACCCTTACACAGAATTTCTTCCCCGAAGGTTTGAAGTTCAAATTTAAGGGCTTGTTTTCTTTGTTAGACTTAGCCTACTTACCAGCCTACTTATCAGGGACAACACGCGCCCTTAAATTTACACTTCTTTCCTTAATTCATAGGAAGGGTCTCGTTCTGGCAGACTTTATGCCTTCAGGTAGTATGCGAGGGATTATTGGTCAGCTGCCAGCTCGTATTAAGATCACGTGACGCCAACAGGCAAAAAATATTCGACAGATCCCACGTTACCTTGGGAATCGATGTTATACGGATATGTGCCACACGTTTCTGGCGGGAAGAGTTTGACGACGTACGCGACTGGAATGCCACGTTATTCATGTCATGACCAGCGACTCATATTCTTCAAACCATCTTACCCTCCTATACTACTAATTTTGGTTCGCCCCAAGTTAAGGGGGGTGATCACGAGAGCACCCAGACGTGGCTAGATAGATAGATAGATAGATAGATAGATAGATAGATAGATAGATAGATAGATAGATAGATAGATAGATAGATAGATAGATAGATAGATAGATAGATAGATAGATAGATAGATAGATAGATAGATAGATAGATAGATAGATAGATAGATAGATAGATAGATAGATAGATAGATAGATAGATAGATAGATAGATAGATAGATAGATAGATAGATAGATAGATAGATAGATAGATAGATAGATAGATAGATAGATAGATAGATAGATAGATAGATAGATAGATAGATAGATACGGAAAAGTGCCTGCAGCACGCAAAGAAATGCTTCGCATTTAAACAGAGGGTTCCACACTCGCCGTAATGGCTACTGGCGGCGCTGACTGACACTTCCACGTTCAAATGCACATATATACCCTATGAAGTGGACGGAGGGATGACCGCCGCCGTAGCTCAGTTGGTGGCGCAACGGACGCGTTATTCGAAGGTCGCAGGTTTGGCTCCTGTCGGCGGCAAGTTATCTTTTCGTCCACTTTTCTTTCTTCCCATTTACATCACAATTACTGCTAACAAAATCCCCTATAGTTTCCTTGGCATCATTGTCTGTTTTTCTCATTAATATCCCCTAAAGTTTGCAACATTTCAGTGGAAGCATCGTATGGTGCCCCAAACTTACCTTCTCTTTTATATTGTTAGTAGATGTTTACCACTGCATACTTGATTTTCTCAGAGTACAATTGCAAATTAAATTTGCTGCAATACTTCTATTGTTGGCTTATTCCACTTTAGAATAATGCTTTCTCGTCTTAGCTAAGGTGCACACACTGTACCTGTGGTCTGTATGATATAGGAACTATGAGCTTTTCGATACGTGACTAAATGTGACGCGAATGCACCAGGTGTTTTTATGAAGGAGGATCATGTTGGGTTTCAGTGAACGTATAGTCTTCTAAGAATGAACCGGAAGTCTTCCCCAGACCATGGCGCCTCCTGTCGTTACAGGAATTTTATGTTTTGGGTATTTACTTGAGTGAAGCATTTATTATTCAAAGCCCCCCCCCCTCGTGCGAATTAACGGCCACAATAATAATAATAATACAGTACTATATCACGACATGATTTTGAGGGACGCCGTAGTGGGGGGGCTCCGGAAATTTTGGTCATCTGGCGTCCTTTACAGTACACGGGCCTGAAGCATTTCGCCTGCATCAAAATGCGACCGACATGGCCAGGATCGAACCAGCGCCCTTCGGGACAGCAGTCGGGCACCGTAACCGCAACACCCCCCTCGACGGACCAAGATAACGGCAAGTGCACCACCTCGACGCATAACAGAACGTAAGCCCGTAGGTTAACAACCATCATTTACAAGATTAAACGTTTTTGCCAAGTCAAAATGGTTTACGACATTCGTGTAACACTGCGAACAATGTGCGGGTGTAAAATACATAATTGTTAGTTACGTTGGGTTTAATGGCACAAGAGACACTAAGGCTATGCTGTTACAGCGACAAGATGATAGAACTTTGATTGCAAATGCATCCTACATTGCAAAAAATGACCCGAGTTTGAGAATAATGCACGAAAGCAGTCTCGCTAAATACGTATCAGTGTGCGTTCGCAAAGTAGGCGCACCTTTATGGACACGCAACAGTGAACACTGCAGAGGCACAGGTAACCTAGCGGCGTTCACCATCCTACAGAATGCCACTGGAAGGCAATAGAGGCAGGCACCACAACCTTACTCAAAAGAAAAACATCAAAAGGGCGAGAAGCGAGAGCACAATGTGGAACGACAGCAACAGACTCGGCGGCAGTATGCGAGGAAGCGGCATGCTCTGATGCGCGCAGAGCGCGGAGGTCACGCTATATCGCACAGGGATTATGAAAAGCATCGAGACACAAAAAAATGGCAGTTTCAGGCTAACACCGTGGAGGCGGAAGTCCGGGATGCTTTCGCGCGCTTCGCTCGGTTGCCCTTCAATTCTGCGAGATATGGAGCATCTGGGAAGTGTCGGAAAAAATGTGGCCGCGATCGATGCCGAGAGCAAGCTTCGATGCATCCATGCAGACGCGTTTCGGCTGTTCTCGTAGCATGCCCACCGTTGACTATTTTTTGTACGTTTTTTTTAAAAGGTCTATTACAAATGGCGAATGTATAGTATTGCGAACAGAAAATAGGGAAACTTTGGCGCATGCACTTCATTCTGAGCCTAAGATTTCGAAATGCAGCAGTCTGGAAAAAAAACACAGCTTAGTAGCTGCACATGTCTAACGCGAAACCAAAAATCGAAGGCAACCCTGCGTAGGTGGCAGAGAAAAGTTCTCTGACGCATACCTTCAGTCCTGACTACTTGCCTATATTTGCCGGAATAAGAAAAAAAGGTGGGAAGTTCGTTTTGTTCATTTTTATTGCTTGGTTCACCGTATTCCTATCTTGTAAACGAGGCTCTACATGTACCAGCAGCCTTCTAGACTCCGTACAAAATATCGAACTGATTTGGTTGATTGGCGAATGCAAAAAATTCTCGTAAGGCTAAACAATGTACTCAAATAAAAAAAACAAAAAAAAACAAAACAAGGCGAATAGGAGAACCAACCAGACGTACCCGAAACATGATATCTACAGATTCAAATGTTTCTGTAATGTTTCTGCATTTTTAATATTAGGAGTAACATGGCCGAACAAGCCACGAACACAAGGTAACACTCAACAATCGCGCATTATGCTGTATGTATACAGGGTGTATCAACAATTGTGTCCAACTTTTTAAAAAAAATTAGGAAAATGCGGTATTTGCTCGCTATCTTCATAATTGCTTTTTCTGTAGCGGCAGGCATCTTAAGATGGTTGAAGACATGATATGGGACAAAAAATTGAAGGACACTTTGTACATTCCAAAGTGTGTTCGGCGAAAGCGTGTGGCCATTCCACTGACGGAAAGACGGACGGAAAGACCGACGGACGGACGGACGGACGGACGGAAGGACGGACGGACGGACGGACGGACGGACGGACAGAAGGACATCCAGACGGACGGACGGGCACCGGACGGACGGACAGACGGACGGACGGATGGACGGACGGACATCCGGACGGACAGACGGACATCCGGACGGACAGAAGGACGGACGGATGAACAAACAGACGGACGGACGGACGGACGGACGGACAGACGGACATCCGGACGGACGGGCGGACGGACATATGGACGGACGGACGCACGGACGGACGGACGGACGGACGGACGGACAGACGGACATCCGGGCGGACGGACACCGGACGGACGGACGGATGGACGGACGGACGGACATCCGGACAGATGGACGGACGGATGGACATCCGGACGGACGGACGGACAGACGGACGGACGGACAGACGGACATCCGGACAGACGGACGGACACCGGACGGACGGACGGATGGACAGACGGACATCCGGACGGACGGACATCCGGACGGACGGACGGACAGACAGACATCCGGACGGACGGACGGACGGACGGACAGACGGACATCCGGACGGACGGACGGACGGACACCGGACGGTCTGTGAGCATGACACATTAAAGGCTTTCGCCTTAATAAATAAGAAAGTTAAACGCACGCACACACACACACACACACACACACACACACACACACACACACACACACACACATACACGCACGCACGCACGCGCACACACACACACACACACACACGCACGCACACACACACACAGACACACACACACACAGACGCACGCACGCACGCACACACACACGCACACACACACACACAGAGACATGCGCGCACACACACACACACACACGCACACACACGCACGCACACAAAGACGCACGTGCACACAGACACACGCACGCACACGTACAGCACACACACACACGCTCCAAGACCACTAACTACAACCAAAAATGTCATTTTAGGACATTTACACTCCAATTTATTTACGATATCAGCAACACACATAAGCACCATATCATACGGTGACTTCGAGCACCAACTATCGCTTTCTAGAGCTACATTTCTTGCGTTACATTTATTTACATTTACATTTATTTCTAGAGTTACATATGATGCCCAAAGAAGTCAGCAGCTTGACTTGCCATTTGGGTGAATGATAAGTAATCTGCTGACATATTTCTGCAACAAAACGCGTACGAGAACAAAACTAAGTAAAAAAAATCAAGCCTATTGATAGCGTACATGGCCGATGTGTCTCCAGCAGCAAAAGCGATCAATCCCTATTTCGGTGGCAGAACTGCCCTTAACTTGGATGCTAGAGATCTGTCAAAAACTGTCACGTTCATGCGTTGGATAACGGTCAAAATAAATGGGCTTCAAGAAAGTGTGTGATATTTCGATCAGACGGCCAGGAAGTTGCATGTGCCTCCAAGCTCCCAGGAAACTTTCGTTAGGCTTGGCTATGAGACGGCGCTGGCCCTGACAAGGCTCCTCAAACAAAATATAAGATAAGTACGATTCAAGGAAAACTTTTATGTGTGTGAGTACTCAATTACATCTGGCTCAGCGTGATTAGGGATTTTCTGCATCCAAAGTCAAGCTTCGTGATAACGAAATGGGTTCATACTACATCTAATGATACCTCGTTCCTCACGTAAAGAAATACCTGTATTGATGTTCCGATGCCTAGATAATTTTTCTGAAGCTCACTTGATTGATTTTAGCCGGTAGCTCACGAAAAATGACTTTCATATACTTCGAAAGAGTGGGATTAGTTAAGCTGCGTTTAGTGGCGCAAACGAGATTAAGGCTGCACTGGGCAAGTGAAGTGGTTATAAAATTTCGCTGATGAATGCAGGATACGCTTAACTGCAGAACTCAAACTTTATTTGCAGCACCTGTTTCATCTAAAAGTTCATCACGTCGGCCAGAAGCACTAATCGAAGAGCTAAATCCTTATTGGAAGTTAGTTAGATAAATTGGATCTAATGGCACAAAAGCGGTTTAAGCCATGCTGCGCCAGGCACACGTTGTTAAAATTTTGCTATAGTACATGCAAATACGTGGTAGTATTCTAAATATTCTGAACATTGCTTCAAAAATATGCCTCGTTTAAAAACTGATCATATCAGGCAGACGTGCAGATGGAGCAGCCTTCAAGCATCCTGTAAGGTTCTCTTGGTTGAATTAATGATAACATAAAGAATTAAAGTGATAATAATTGTTGGGGTGAACGTCCCAAAACCACCATATGATTATGAGAGACGCCGTAGTGGAGGGCTTCGGAAATTTCTACCACCTGGGGTTCTTTAACTTGCACCTGAACCTAAGTGCACGGCTCTCAGGCGTTTTTGCCTCCATCGGAAATGCTGCCGCCGCGGCCGGGATTCGATTCCGCGACCTGCGGGTCAACAGTAGAGCACCATAACCACTAGACCACCGTGGCGGATGAAAATAAAAGTAATGACCTAACGTGTTTGATTATTGCGGTCCCAAGCCACCAAATTCCCAAAGGGTCGGTGTCCTCCCAAACGACATTTAAGCGCGATCGGCCAATCGTGCGTCTCGAAGTGCGCTTGTATCAATTTCACTGATGGTACTCGGCGGAAACGATTCCCTGCTTTGCACAGAAACGGCGGATGCTTGACTGTTGCACTAATACTAGGTATGACATCTTTCCACGGGCCTTCACTTACCTTTTCCTCCTCTTTTAGAGATGATTAGCTATACACAACCGAAGTTCAGATTACAACTGATCGGAGCACTGCCCGTTAGAAAAACTAGGTGACAACGTGACAGCACTGGAAATGGAACCCTGTAGCCTCTCACGCTAGAAGCGGACGCCCTGCCGTTTCGCCATCACTGCCATCGAAGCTCGGGAAACAAGTCGTACTGTAAATGTTTGATAATAATCTCTAAAACAATCACTTATTGCTTGAAAAAAAAGAACAGCTGGTGGAGATGAGGACAAAACGCTCTCTGCTATTTGATATGCTGTAAATGGCGGGAACAAAAACCGGGTGCTGACATAAATGTATGCGTACGAGAAAATTAGACGCATTACACAGCGAAAAAATATATGGGAGACACGAATATTATCGGGTACATCAATTTTTTTAAAGAATTCTAGCATAGTATCATTTCACGCGACATAATACGGCCTGCTTAAAGAAGTGCACTTAGACGTAGTGACGCACCTTCACTCACTTAGGATGACCACTGAATATCCCTCACACCATTGAAAGGGTGGAGGCAAACACACCAAAGAAAGGGCGGAGGCAAGAATAAAATTCTGAGTTGATCACGACATTAATAGAGATATACGATAGGGCTGAAAAATTAGGGGTTTAAATCGTATCTGATGAGGCTCGACAGAAATTTAAGGCTGCCATTTGTCAAGCTGGAAGACAAAGTGAACGCGAAGCTGACAGGAAGTGATAAACTATGCAAACCCCTAATGTAGTCCCATAATTTTTGCACTGAAATATACAAGGACAACAATATACCCGATCTAGGAAGAAAAAAATTAGGCAGATCCCAAGGTACCATGGGAATTGATGTTATGTGAAGCATGCGGAGGTAAGGTGACTGGGTTGTAATTTTTTAAATGCGAAGCATTTCTTAGCGAACTTCGGCGACTTTGAGCGTATCTATCCAGCTATCTATCTATCTAGCCGCCTACGACTTTGTGCTCTCCCGGCCGTATCGTTAATGGGATTTATACCAAATTTGGTATGGCATAACATGACTCTATGACGAACGGAAATGGCTGGTCATATCATGAAAATCATGAGTGACTTGTCATGAAAAGTCTGATTTACATGCCACGCTCATGGTGCGCTCGCGGCCGTTTCGTTAGCTTGATATGCACCAAATTTGGGATTGACTGACGTGACTGTATGACGAACATAAATGACAGGTGGCAATATGCAAATAATGATTTGTCATGTGCGACATGACTTGCATGCCACGCTCATGGTGTGCTTGCGTCCAGTTCGCTAGCTTGATATACACCAAAATTGGTATTGCGCGACGTGGCTGTATGACTAACATAAATGACAGGTCCTAACATGTCAAACGTGACATGCAAATTATGTAAAGCAGGATTTGCTCCTTCCTGTCGGCTTCGCATTACATCGATTCCCACAGTGCGTGGGATCTGCCGGCTTTTTTTATTTAGTGAAACGTTACAAAATGACGCTAAATATGGCATGCCAAATGTTGCAGACACTGACATATGTTGAAGAGTCGCCTATGTTTCATATAACCAGTTGTTTACAGTTGTGTAACGATGCCAACAGAAACATGAGTATTGCCAACACCAGATGCCGCAAGCTGATATGTAGAGCTTGTGCTTGCAAGGATGGTAGGCCCTGGATTGGGCTACGTAAACCAACTACATGTAGTGGATGGCGTTTAAGTATACAACTGACGTTAACCCGACATGACTCATTCGTCAGAGGAGTACGTATGTAATGTTTTAGGGGCGAAGCTCCTTTGGGTGTGGGTCTGTCCCTCCTCTGTAGTTGTCGTAGTAGTAGTAGAAGTAGCAGTAGTAGTAGTAGTAGTAGTAGTAGTAGTAGTAGTAGTAGTAGTAGTAGTAGTAGTAGTAGTAGTAGTAGTAGTAGTAGCAGCACGTAGGTAGGTAGGTACCCACGTGTAGTGGAATGTACCCACTCCGCGTGATAAAGATGACGATGACGCAGTATAGTGGAATGAACCCACTACACGTGACAACGATGAACTATAAGCGCGTTCCATTATAGTGGAATGTACCCACTACACGGGATAAAGATGACGATGACGCAGTATAGTGGAATGTACCCACTACGCGTGATAACAATGACGATGACGCTAATGACCATGAAGTATAAGCGCGTTCCTGACCACACATTCTCTTTCTGCCATGAATGAAAACGATCGAGCTTCCCCCCACTCATCATCATTCACTTCGTGGATATGGCGTGATTTTTTGAAAATTAGATAGCCAGCACTGCAACCACAATTGACGTTTCACCAACATTACGCCTGCACAGGGTCTTTTTCCAAAGCAGTTTCGAGACCTGACGTGGCTCTGTGGTAGAATACTTGATTGCCACGCAGAATGCTTGCGTTTGATTCCTTCTGGGACTCTGATTTCTATTCTTTGCATTCGTCGCGTCAACACCGCCGTTGTCTATTTTTCTAAACGCTGTCGCCTTTAAATTACCAGTGTCAACGCCACCGATGTCAGTTTCTCCTGAGGCCCTCGCATTTAAATTACCAATGTATGTTCTCGCCGTTCCTGGGTAGATATAAATTGTCAAACTCCGGTGGCGCATACCATACCGCGGCCCGTCGTATACGGGTGTGAGCCACACGTGTCTGGAGAAATGAGTTTGACGACGTACGCGACGGGATTTTCAAGTTATTCAAGTCACGACCAGCGAGACGTATTCGTCAAATCCTTTTACCCTTGCCATACTAATTTTGGTCGACCTCATGTTAAGGAGGCGATCACGAGAGCATCCAGACGTAGGCGGATAGATAGATAGATAGATAGATAGATAGATAGATAGATAGATAGATAGATAGATAGATAGATAGATAGATAGATAGATAGATAGATAGATAGATAGATAGATAGATAGATAGATAGATAGAAACGCTCAAACTTCTTGCAGTACGCAAAGAAATTTAAAAGAGGAAGAAATTCGATGTTACGAAGACATTTATACTGGTAAAAATTAGGTTAGCCACGAAAAAAACTTCCAAGTACTTCTAATTTATTCACTCATAGCAACGTCCTTGTTCGGTTTTGTATGTGTGTTTGTGTGTGAGGAGGGAATGTTATTATATTAGGCATATATCCTCTTCATTGCACTATTGATTCCATCTTGTCTTTATAAGCATTTACGCAAATGATAATGATGATGATGATGATGAAAACCTTTATTTAGGTCCGGAGAAGACGCAGGGGAGACGCCACGCCTCTCGGCTAGTTCCACGTAGGGACCACCAAGCCAAGCTTGGCGGTCCGTTCGCAGGCACTCTGGACGGCCAGGGTTTGGTCGTTGAGATCGGGGCTGGCAGGGTTGCCATTGGTGGCTACTTTGCGCCAAGTTGGCTACTTTTGGACCCCGTTGGCGACGAAAATTTCTAGTTGGCGCCATGGCTCTTTTTTAACTTGTGGTTTTAGTTATTCAAAATGGTTTTATTTAATCATCAATAGTAAAGACTCTGCTGATAATACCGCTTCTGTTCTATTTGGCTAGAAATTCGGCGATAATATCAAATGACATGGCTACTTTGGCTACTTTTGGCGTGAGTTCTGGAGCCTTTTCATGTCCACCCAACGACAACCATGGGGGGCTGCGCAAGAGCGCTGTCCCACCTGTCCTCGCTGAAGGTGGAGCCGATGGCAATTGTGGAGTTTTTCGCCGACTGGAGGACCCAGCATACACCGGAGCACTGTAGCGGAATTGGCAGTGAACTTTTGTTTTAAATGCGAATGCATTTCTTAGCCGCGCTATGTCAGGCGGCGTTGTCCGGCGTTGTACGGCGTTGTCCGGCGTTGTCCGCGGAGGAGGAGGATAGGTGCAGTGCTTTGCCGCTCCTTCTCTCGCCGTTCGCTCTCTCTCCTCCCTGCGCCCCACTCTCCCGTCCGCTCGCGCCTCACTCTCGACCGTTCGCTGGCTGGGCGCCTCTCAAGGCGATGGCAGAAGTGGAGAGGACGAGCGCGCTCTGGTGCATGAGGGCGCTCGCATCGTGGCAGCTCGGCGGAGCTGCCGCGATAAAAAAAAAAACAGGCGCTGCGCCATGCTCCCGACCGGGCTGCAGAAATTAGGCGCCTTTTCCTTCTTCGAACCACAACCACCATATATAAATGGAGTGAAGCGCGCGCGAAATGCATTCGCATTTCCTCACGATTCCCCTTCGGGGAGGTGGGGGGCATTTTTTTTGTCACAATATTTTGTCAGCATTTTCGTTCCACCAGTGCAGGGTAGGCCCCACGTGGCGCTGTTTTGGTTCACCTCCATGTTTTTCGATCATCGCTTTCTTATCTATATCGTTGTGTTTTCTCTTGAGCGACCATTATAAATTCTCCAAATATTGCTTACATGAAAGCGTTGCTTAGAGATGCTGGTTGCAAAACATTTCTATTGAATTGAATAAAATGTTTTAAAAAAATGCAACATTGCAAATTAAACATCAATGATTTTGTGATTTGAAGTCAAGAGTAGGATGGAAAATTGTCTGGTCGGGAAAAGACTTGAGGACACCCAAAAACAAGCACCCACCCCGAAAGTACATGAAATGAAAGACTTTGGCGCATGGTAGCCTTGTTCACAATCTCATTTACAAACAAAAAAAATTGGCCGCGTATCTGCGTACTTCCCTGCAAATGTCGTCGAAAGACGATAGTCTTCTGCCGGCCGTACTATTACGTTTTGCCTTGCCTCAGACAGCGCCTCCTCTACGTTGAATCGGCCGCATGTGGCTGGCATTGATAATATAGAGGAGGCGCTGCGTGAGATATGGACGCCATCTGGCAGTAGCATCGGGAAACACGAGCTTGTGCAGAACCCAGGGCCCCTGCCAGGCTCTTTCGTGCATAGCGTCGCATTTTCAGCGCAGCCTAAGAAACACTAGGGTCTTTAAAATTACGTATCTATGTATTTTAATAAAGAAACACACCATCTAATACTAACGTATTGATGTTGCGCCTCAGTAATGCGTAACATTTGCTTTTTGATCGACAATGTTCACAAGTATGAACGCAGCCGCCTTGTGCAAGATGAATGGGCGTTCAGAAAGTGGTTAAACTTTGGCCGGGTGGTTGAATCGAGGGACAGACAGACAGACCAAAATTTCTGCGATGAAGTATCCCAAGAAAGACTATAGTCTTTAATATATTCTTAACTAACCCCGCAATGCGACTCCATACTGTAGACGGTCGCCATGCGTCAATTCGCGGCCACGTTCACTGAGATATGTCACCTCGACATTCCGCCAACACCTATAAACAATACAAACGAAAACTTAACGGGCCTTCAGGTGTTATCGCTGGGATAAAATCATAATACAGGCGAAACCTGCATTCTGAAATTTATGTAATGAGTCACGGCCGGTTCGCTAATTTACACTGTTATGATGCGCCGCACGAAGCGATGAAATTATAAATATGGCTTATTCTACTCAGGTGCACCGGCAAGAGTTAACGCGGGCAAGTTGGAAAGCTCAGTCAATCCCCTGAATGCAGCTGTCGTGCGGGTATATCGCAACGGACTGTTTCAGGTCTGAGAAAATCCTGCTGATGTAATATTCACGCGACCTCGCCAACACTGCTAATGGCTTTCCCGGTAAACAAGGCTGGAAGGGTATTAAAAGAAATACAGATTCTGTTAAGCCCATAATGTGCCTGGTGCGACTATAATTCAACAGGCTTTGGGACGCACACAGTTCCTTGTATGTGGGAATTTGTCTGAACAGATGTTCGGCGATGGCCTCGTACATTATGTCTTACTTAAATGTATTGGTTAAAGAGGCATTTACATCGGAACTGTACTTACCGAGACCACTAGGATAAATAAGATCTCTACGATATAAAATGGGAAGGACATATAATATAGGTATTCAGCTAAAGCTTGCCGTGTCCTACATACATGTGTTTGATTGTATAAAATATTTGGTGGGTTAATTCGAGATCACAAAATGGAACTGGGAAGGTTATCGAATAATGGCGAGTTAGTAATAAGGTGCAAGCTAACATGAAAAGCATGCACGAAACTATACATGAAAATCATACTTTGCTCGTAATATTCTTTTTAAATTATAACTCAAGCATTACTAAAATGATCCCCGAAGATTTACACCCAATGACGGTAATATCTCTAGGTGATACCTTTCCAGAAAGATCGATTATCTCACAAAACACGTCGCGCAATAGTTTCTATTGAGGCCAAGAAATCTCTCGAAGAAAAAAATCACGCCATATCCACGAAGTGAATGATGATGAGTGAGCGAAGCTCGATCGTTTTCATCCATGGCAGAAAGAGAATGTGTGGTCTGGAACGCGCTTATACTTCATGGTCATCAGCGTCATCGTCATCGTTATCACGTGTAGTGGGTACATTCCACTATACTGGAACGCGCTTATACTTCATCGTTATCACGTGTAGTCGGGTACATTCCACTATACTGCCTCATCGTCATCTTTATCCCGTGGAGTGGGTACATCCCACTATACGTGGCTATCTACCTACCTACCTTCTACTACTACTACTACTACTACTACTACTACAACTACAGAGGAGGGACAGACCCACACCCTTAGGAGCTTCGCCCCTAAAAAAAATCTACGCATCTCCCCGAAGTAAATCATGACGACTGGGCGAAGCACTGGGGATCGGTCTTACCGTAAATCACCCGCGACATTGCCACTCGCGCATGTAATTGGGTGACAACGCGTGTGTAGTGTTCTTGCCGTTGAGCAGCCGCTTCCCGCGCCCAAAACACCGGAGTAGCATCTTGATGACGTAGTTGCCATTTTACCGCTGCTTCCCGAGCCCTCGCCCCCGGGGTAGCTTGCTGTCTGCGTAGACGTTGAGCTGCCGCATGCCGCGCTCTCGCCTCCGGAGTACCAGCTTGTTGTCGGCGTTGGCGCTTTGCCTTTCGCGGACGAGAGCACTTTCACGATCATTTTCATCCATGGCAGAAAGAGAATGAGTGGTCTGGAGCGCGCTTATTCTTCATCGTCATCGTCATGACGTATAGTGGGTACCTTGCATGTGCTGTGTCGTGATGGCAGAAAGAGAATCTGTGGGCTGGGACGCGCTTATTCCTCATCGTCATCAGCGTCATCGTCATCACCATCGCCAGACAACGGACAAGCCTAGAACCTAAGGTGCTTCGCCCCTAAAACGCACCAGTTCCTACGTAATCCCGGTGCTTGCCTTCTCTCGAACAAGAAAACGACCGCGTATCCGACCAACAGCCGTAGGACACTGAGGCTTCATCCCACAAAGATCCCAAATAGCAAGGTCTTAGTAAAGGCTGGGGAAGAAGCCGCGTTTCGGTGGAAATGGGATGCACTGAGGTCGAGTCTTAGAAGAGATAACGAGGAGCATGTCATACGGCGCTGGTATCGAACTGCGCACACCGAATGAGGCGCAGATGAAAGATGGGAATGGGATGTAGGGAGGCTGGCAGTGAAGCCTACGAGTGGTGTTCCTGCCGTAAACGACCCATGAGACATCGATTCGGTCGCCAATGAGCAGGCAAAATGGCTCAGCCTTCTTATGTTCTCTAAACAGTAATCGATGACAGCGCCGCGCTGTCGCGACGCATACAAACTCTTATACATGAGCAATACTAGGCGATGTACTTCTTTTGCTGTTTCTGCCTATTTCACATCATTTTAAGAGAAATTTTAAACACAGAAATCTGATTTCTGATAAGAGGTAAATTTCTGGTTTCCATGGTTAATATTAGATGAACGCCAGAGAGAGAAGAAATTCTGGGAATGCAAAGGACGTTAACAAGGATGAGCTTAGTTCGCTAACCTGCGCTATATTCAGAGTAAAATGAGCAGAATGGTGAGCCACAAATTACAAAGTATCGCTTTAGGAAACTGTGAAGTGACACGCACTACACTTACTGCATAGTGATCAACTCTGAAATGAGAAATTTCCGCTTTCGCTCCAAAATACACTCCACGCAAAAGAATTTATTCGGGCTACAAAAGGGTACGCATTTGGGCTGGTTGGTTCATGATTTCCAGTAGAAAACAGCGCTAAAAGACGGGACGAAGAAAGGACACAAACCACGGCGCTGACTAACAACCAAATGTCCAATTTGGTTGTTAGTCAGCGCCGTGGTTTGTGTCCTTTCTTCGTCCCGTCTTTTAGCGCTGTTTTCTACTGTTATTCGGGCTACTCGTGTTTTTGAGGTCTGCGGGCCTTCATAATAGACATTAATAAGCAATGCCTGCTACTCCTGCTCCCAGTACACGGTCACATTGGGCTGATCTGCGTTTCTCTCTGTCTCTTAACCCCCGCTCTCCTTTTACAATTCTTCCAACCCCTCTCCCCATGCAGGGCAGCCAGCAGGAATTATATCAAGGTAGCATTTTTTTATCTTTCCACGCATTATTTCTCTTTGTGTTGCAGTTCCATTCACGCTGCAGCTGCCACATACAACACACCTGTAACACGGTTAGGTACGTCGAGCTGAGATTTCTTTCTTCTCGCTAGAACATTTGGCTAAGTTTTTCTTCCGCTACTGTCATTTTACTACCCTCACAGAGGCATACATGTTTGTAATAGTGATTGGTTAGACGTTCAGGCAATTAAGCACACGTACAATACCCAGCAATTTCTCCTGAGCCCAAAGAAGCCTATCATTAACCGTTAACCGCTCCCAACAAGGAGGATCACGTGATCTGTTGTTGAATGAGCCAAGTAATCATTACCTTTGTTTATTAGTTACATAATGCGTGCGCTATGTACTGGCTGCAAGCAATGATGAAGCATCCATAACTAGAAATAAACGTGTCCTTATTAAAAGCTACCAGCAATAACGCCATTTTAACAGCGTGTTTCTCAAAACTTCGGGGCTGTTGCCGTAAGTTCTCGGTGCGGCAAGAATTATTGGATGAGCACGCGGATTTGCGCGAAACCCTAACAAACCAAACGAAATGGCTAAAACGTGAATTGCCATCTGGTGCTTCGCAAGCTTTATTCGTGCATTTACTTAGCAAGAGTCGTGGGGATCGAGAGAGCTCGCAAAACTTTCTATAGGCACTGCTGCCGCACTGTTCTGGAACCGTGATTCGCGAAGAGACTGCGCACGTGGCATTCGAAGCTTTAATCGGATTTGGTCTTCCGAAGGCTTTTAACTAATCCCTTGAGCCATAACTCCAACTGGGTTTTCGTTATTGCCTCCACCCAGGAATTTCGTACTGTTATGGGCCCTCGGTGAGGCCGTTGTCTGAGCGCCGTTTTATGGTTCAGTGAATCCATTACGTTATCAATGATAGAAAACATCGCATTTTAAGTAAAATGTTTGGGATCGAATTTGAAATGCGCATTGTGTTGGTAGACAGATAAGAGGGAGCTCGTTTGTTGAAATTTATTCCTGGTGTTTGATGTTCCGATACAGATGCGGCAATTGAGACTAAATCAATGTGCCGTTATTACTACTTCGCAAGCGGGGAACTGCATGCTACAATTATTGGGCCTCATTGCAGAGAATGAAAGAGGTCTTCCGCTGGTAAACAGACACACTTGTGATGCCATTTCATGCGCTACAGTATTTTGCTTTGTATAGCTTTGCGCCTGTGCATTAGTTGCACTTCATTTGCATAGTTCATAGGAAGCATGGGATTTGAATAGACAGTCAATGGAAGTTCTCCAACACTCACAGGCTGATGAAGGGAGGCTTGCATTGTGGCGCGCAATAGTCTAACTTTTTCACAAACTTCTGAGAATCGCTATCCGCATAAAATGCGCTTTAAATAATAATAATTGAGGTGGATTTCACTTGCGGAACGTTTTATTTCTCATATGAAGTTCATGTAAGCGCGGCTTGAAAGGGAGGTTCAGACCTTGGTCTTTCTCAGTCAGTTTAGAGCGCACACGCCTGGTAGCAGGAGAGAAATTCTCGCGAATTACATAGTCTTTCTCCTTTAACCTTGGATCTCGAATACAAAATTTGTTCTTTAACTTTGAATCTCGAAAATGAGATGATAATCGATCGGTTCCATCTCTCCCAGTACTTTCCTAATCTGTGGGTGCGTTCAATATTCCGTGTTGTGGCAGTCTCAATAGAGCGCTTCCTTAAAAAATTACACCATCTCCCGCTAAAGGTAACCATGTGTAGATGTGAAGCAGCGGGCGCTAACGCTTACACTGGCGGCGGCGTTGACGCTGGCGCTAGTCGCAGCGTTGCGCAGGAGAGAAAACTTGGGAGGCGCAAAGCACGCAGTGATGGAGCGGTGTTTCCTACTGGAACATGCCAATCGCTGCTAATGGGCAATGAGAGACAGAAGACTCCGACTGGACACAGAGACCCGGACTCCGCTTTTAGTTAACGCGCATGCTGCGAATTTTTATTGTTCAACAACGCACAGGAGAAATCTCCCACCGGCACCACCTTGGAGGTCAAGATCCATTGCCATATATACGGGATGGCCAGTGAACGGTTGTGCAGCGCGAGCAGTCGGTTTTTTCAACCAAGAAACTCGCTAGCAGACGCTGCCTGCGTCGGCGTCGCGAGGCGAGAGAGGGGGGGGAGCGTAGGAGAGGAGAGAGGGGGGTGACACGCATGCGCAGTGGGGAGTGTAGACGCCGCGGGCAGGGATGCCTAGAGGAGAGAGGGGGGGAGTGTAAGAGGGGAGAGAGGAGGGGAGGCGCATGCGCAGTGAGGGTGTGGTTGCCGCGGGGAGGGATGCCTAGAGGAGAGAGAGGGGGGAGAGGAGGTCTTTTATTTTCATTTTTTTAAAGGGTTTGCGCATGCGCAGTAAGGGTGGGCACGCGGCACACCACCACCATCACCACCACCACCACCGGATTAAGCTTCGCCATAAGGTGCTTCACATCTAAAAACGCGATATCGTTTTCGTCGGATGAAAGCGAGCTTTCATTTGCATGGTCAGGCACTATCAGGTTGCTCCTGCGAGACCTTGTTGCTGCTATCCTAGAGATGGCCCTAACTTCAACCAGTCTCCGTCTATTTTCAGATGAGCGCTCGTTCACTATAAGAAAGTCGTTTTCGTAGAGCAGCAGCGGTACTCTGCAGTTCCTGAAGCGAAGTAGCAAAAGCACACTGTTGTTTCCTTACTTTTTTCTAGCTCAACGAAAAGAAAAAAAATCCAGCCAGCTTCACTTGAGGAACACTGTCGAAACAAGGAAGCTTATGCCCGTTCTTCATAAGGCTATATTGCCACGCGCGTTTCTTTTACTGTATTCGGTTTCCACCCCCCAAAGACTATCAGCAGTACTCGGCGCAGACCACGCCTTATTGTTCCAGAAGCTTCTAGCTTGTAGTAGATCGTTCTGTTAAGATTGCACGCAAGATGCTAACACTCAAGATTATTCCAGAGCTTGCGCGACGACTAGTGATAAGGCTAGAATGTTCGACGCGTGAGTTATAAAAGCCGGCGCATTCCAACGTTGTTCAGTTGATCGACGGCCGACGCTCTGTTCGCCGCTATCAGTGCAGTGTGTATTGCTGTAATCTGACTTTCTGTTTACCGGCCACAAGTTCGGCCTAATAAACAGTTTCATTTTGGACCTACCGACTTCTGCCTTCGGCGACGTCACGACCACGTGACAATATCGTACTTCTATATCTTTCAATTCTTCCGTTCGTTGGCGCTTAGCTTCGGCCTCTCTTGCGCGAACATCGCGGTTGACTCGGCGACGGCATGCCCGTTCTCGCGTCAGCTCTCGCTGACGTTCACGTCGGGCGGCTTCTTCTTCGGGAGAATGAGAAATGTTCGCCATCTTGAAAGCGCGAACTCCTGAACACTGACACTGACACGCTATCATACACTCCATTGCGCCTCGCCGTCACCCCATCTTGGCGCGTTTCTCGAAGGTTCAACCCTCGTCATCCTTCGCCCTCGCCCTCACCTCACTCAGCACGGCGCAGCCTTCTCCTTCCTACCAAGGCTCACTCTCGCCACAATATGAGGCAACGTGCTCAGTTCTACGCCGACCCCAGACATGACAGCCTTGACTAACAGCAGCTTCGCTGTTAAAAACGCGTCTGACTCTGCTCTAGCCTGCAAACGGTATCACAAATGCCTTCAAGACTAGGCACTTTCGCTTTTATTGCGATAGCAATTATATGGACACTCTCGGCGGATTTTGCCGTCACCATCGCTGTTGTCATCGCCGTCGTGTGCTGGATATCTATATGTATGTATATATATAAAAATACACAAATAAAAATAAATCAGAAGAAAAAAAATTCCAAAGCACCCGACCGGGGATTCGAACCAGCGACCCCTCGCTCCACAGCGCGCCGCCTTAGACAGCTACACAACGCGCCATTTTTTTTATTCTTTTCTTTACTTTGTTTTACCGGTACCACTCTACAGAAGTCTGTATCCTTGCTGTACATGGGCAAAATGTACTGGCAAGAGTAAAAAAAAATGGCTGTACCATCTAGTTCAAAAAATCCTTTTGCTTTAAGCTCCATACAGGGTCTCTAGAAGTTAAAACGTGGATGCAAGAGAGGGGTCTGTTTGTACCGTGGGGAACGCACTGTTTCCTCTGTCGTAAGCCTGAAACCATCCAAGACGTCCTTTCTGGATTGTTGGGAAGGCATGTTCTTTTGGGGCATTCTGCGAAGAACTATAAAAAATATGGTTGTTCCCTCCGTCATAGGAATCGGTATAACACGAAAGTGAAACGTGTCCTTGCAGAAGTAGTTGAATGTTTACTGTACATTGATATAAGATAGCTTCCACAATGTCTATTGGTGTTTGACAGTTATAGCACCGTTTAACGTGGATGCATCCACGTTGACGCTGGGTGATAAATTTGTATTCCGACGACAAACGTCCATGATCAATGATTAAACAAACCCTTGTGGTCATAGATGCTTGTGGTAGCTGTACAATGAGATCGGAATCGGAGAAAGCAAGTGTGACAGCCAGGAAAGCGTCACTGATGGGATGCCGAACTTGGGCAAAGGTCGCCCACTCACGGCATGTTAGACTATTGAACGCCACTGTCCGACTATAAAAAAAATTATTGAGGGAAACGCAACACGTGTCGTGTCTTCCGCGTTGGCCGGCTGCGATATTTCGCGGGGCAAGCGTCAGTTGGGAACGCAAAGTTACGGCCATGCTAGAGTGCACTAGCACTGCCGCTGGATATGTAGCGGCCGGGGTACTAGCCACGCGGAATAAGTCGTGCGTCGCCGAGCTATTAAGGCGAAAGGCCTTTAATGTCTCATGCTCACGTCCGTCCGTCCATCCGTCCGTCCGTCCGGCGTTTCTTGATTGAAAAAGTCACAGTTTCGCCACAAGGCGAAGCAATGAATGCGATAGCAACAAATTGGAATGTCAACTGACGAATGGCAAACAGGTCGAAACGAGCAGCGCGCTGCTCACGCACACATGACGCACGAAAACAACACTCACAGGACGAGAGCGAACAAACAACATTCACAGCTCGACACTTAACGCGCTGCTCAAACGAAAACGACGCACGAAATGTATTCACAGGCACAGACGAGCGCGAAGTAACAAGTGTCACAGTTGTTACTTCGCTATGCTTGAAAAGCGTGCTTTTTTCGCAAACGGGGGGGGACTGCAGCGAGCGAAGTGACCTTCGTGCGCTCGGTAACTACAACGCAATCGTTCCGGCGAAGGCCTTAGGCATACTATTCTCCCGACCGCGAGATACACGCGCGCGGGCACGGGCGTCTACGCCCCCACCGCGTAAATTACGCGCCGGAGAGGAGCGCCTGAGAGCGCGCGTCGCGTCGAGTGGGGCGCGAGCAAAAGGCCTGCCGAGCGCGCCCTTTGCGCCATCTCTCTGGTAATGCTGAAAACACGCTGTATATAAATAGCTCACCGTTTGAACGTTGAAGGACGTGCGCTTTCGTGGCTCAGCGGTTAGCGCCGCGCGCTACAGAGCGAGAAGTCCCTTGTTCGATGCTTGCGTTCGGGCACTGCAGTCACTCAGGGAAACTCGACTGCACGGTGCCTATAACTGGATCTTGACCTGCACGGTAGTGCCGGTGGGAGATTTCTTCTGTGCGTTGTTGAACAATAAAAATTCGCAGCGTCGTTAACTAAAAGTGGACTGCGGTCCATCACTGCGTGCTTTGCGCCTCCCCAGGTTTCTCACCTGCGTAACGACGTGATGAGCGGCAGCTTCAACGCCGCCGCCAGTGTAAGCGTTAGCGTCCGCTGCTTCGCATCTACACATGCTTCCCTTTAGCGGGAGATGGTGTAATTTTTACAGCGAAAGCTGTTACGAGATCACAACAAGGGTCGTTTCTGCGCCGTAGTTGTCCGCCGCCGCCGCCGCCGCCGCCGCCGGTGTCCGTAACCAATATCGTACGAAATAAGAGAAAACTAAATAAATAAAAAACAGTTATGACCGAATGGGAATCAAACCCGGGTCTTTTGCGTGGCAGCCCAGCACTCTACCACTGAGCTACGCCACTGCTTGAAACTGCGGTGCAAACTGACCCTATGCAGGCTTCATGTCGGGTAAGGAATCGTGTTAACGTGTATTGTTAAGCGTTTTAGAACAGTAAAGTAAGAACCAGGCGTCACACAAATCGAATTGCGTAACGAGTGGGTCTTTAAATGCTCCAACCCATTACAAAAGCCTCAGGCGAAATTCTTCATCGTCGTCAGCCACAGCATCAACAAAGTGCACATAATGCGTTACAAGAGTGTAGCGGGTACCGCGCTTTTCTGAAGAATGTCGAATACTGGCATAGTAGACGCTTCCCTACTACACAAAAATTATGATGATTTATGGCGTAGTGGGTACCAGGCAAGTGCGGTTGTTGTAGTTGCCTCAGAGTGTTTAAAATGCTCTAGAAATGCCGCTCTCCCAGCTTTCGCTGTGGCTGTGCTGCGAGTTCCGCGCAGGCCTGGCGGTTTTTTCCGTTCAAATTTCTTTTCATAAATAAGTTTGTTATTTAACGTTTATGAGGTCTGCAATTCTGCCACCTAAGCATGACTGTACTTTTGGAGTCTGCTGAATTCCTATATATAAGCTGCCCATTTTATAATAGTAGGCAGGGTTCAGTAAGCGGCCCTAATTATTTTGCCCGGCAACGCGTGCCCACTGCGCTTCAAGGCAAGACTTTCAGAAAAATAGAAAGGCCAAACCAAGCTGACGCTTACACATACAGCAGGAATTAGTTGTATTTCCGGATTGTGCTCGTTGGGCATATCAACCTTTTTACGTTCAGGCACTGATTCAGTTCTTATCGCTTTCAGTGATGCACTTAGGTAACCGTCAATAATCTAATGTCGGCTGGTTAAAGCTATGTAGAAAGACGACCCGATAAAATCACAGAAAGAAGCGATATACTTTTATTAGTGATTGCACTACATATCCCTTTCCAACCCGAATTTTTTCAAGGGCAGATAAAAATATTTTAATGGCCTTTTCAATCTAATAGGGTATTGAAAAGCATGCAAAAAAAATCACGCCATATCCACAAAGGGAATGATGATGAGTGGGCGAAGCTCCGGATGTAATCTGGTAAACCGTCAATCCTCCGTAAATTTTGCCCACTCGATCATCATACAAAGACCTGACACACAAATGGCAAAGCTCTCTCGCGCAATCGGTGAAATAGCAGATGTGGAGCATACCATCTACGCAGACGATGTCACCATTTGGAGCACCGGTGGCAGCGATGCGGAATTAGAAGCCCGCATGCAAGAAGGCCATATCAGTCACCGAAGCCCATCTCACCCCGATGGGACTTCGCTGCTCTTCCGAAAAATCAGAGCTGCTTATCTACCACCCTGCCACACGAGGACGCCCTATCAAAAGGACTGGCGCAGACCCTTCCCTCCATGCATAGACTTACACGACTCGGACGGCAACCGCATACCTACGGTCGACAAAATACGAGTCCTCGGACTCATCATCCAAAGTAACGGCTCCAACTTGGTGATGCTAGAAAGCATCACGTACAAGACTGGGAACGCGCTCCGAATGTTTCGGCGCATTCATGAACAGGCACAGAGGACTGGGCGAGGACAACGCCATCAGAATGGTCCACGCTTTTGTACTCTGTCATATCACCTACGTGGCTGCGATGCTCAACTGGAAAAAAAGTAGAACTACAAAGGCTCGAAGTACACATACGACGGGCTTTCAAGACAGCGTTGGGGCTCCCCGATAATGCCTCTACTGCTCTCCTCTTACAGCTAGGAGTGCACAATCCCCTTGCCGAAATAATCGAGGCTCAGCACACGGCACCGATCGCACGCCTATCAAGCGCAAAAGCGGGCATAGATATTCTCGTTAAGCTCGGACTGAACACCATCGCGGAAAGGGACAACGTTCAGCAATTACCGAAAGCCATGCTAGAATCAATTACAGTGCTCCCCTTCCCAAGAAACGTACACCCGATACACAATCACGGAAGAAGATTCGCACGCGCCAGAGCCCTCGCGGCAGACGCCGCAAGGTTTCCCGGCTAGACAGCTTTCGTGGATGCAGCGCACATACCGGGAAAGCACGCCTACTCGGTAGTAGTAATCGATGGACACGGACGAACGCGCAACTCACTCACTCTTTACATGGAAGAGGCCGGAGGTAGCCGAACCAAGCAGCGATAGCACTAGCTCTCACAGACTCGCGCTTTACAACAGTATATAGCGACTCTAGAGCAGCCACTCGAGCTTTCGCAAAGGGCGGAATAGACAAGACGACGCTGCGAATATTAGGCGGACATTCCATCACCGATCACCCTCACGCGGGAGGATAAATGAGCTTTATGAGCGCTGGAACGCGGATGGCGTCTGCACGTTGCGCACAGCGCGAGAATATGATCGCATGCGAAACGGAGGCAGATTAGTCTCCCTCTCCCTCTTTCTTCGACTCTGCTCTCTCCCCTCAAACCGGCGAACGCGCGAAACCATCGCTTCACCCTGCCGTCCGTTCCAGTGGTTGGTCCGTTGTCTGGACAATAAAACGGCGCGCGCGCCGAACGCCGCGTGCGTCCCATTTCTAAGGAACTTCGCTCATGGGTTGTATTCGTACACGGAACAACAGCTAGTTTTACAAGTGGTATTGGCTGCGTTACGATAAGCGACGACACCATACGACAGCATACGGCAGCCCGGGCCCCTAAGGTGCTCCGCACTTAATATCATCATCAAGGCGCTCGAAGAGAAGAGGAAGAAGACTTCTCTTTGGTGCGAGCGCGCTTTCATATGCCATCATCAAGGCGCTCGAAGAACAAGAGGAAGAAGCCTACTCTCTGGCACGAGCACGCGCTCAAATGCTACAGATGGCTGTGCCATATGTGGCTATGCCTGCGTTACGCCAAGCGACAACGGCAGCATACTATCACAGCATACGACAGCCAGGCTCCGTAAAGTGCTCCGCACTTAAATATCACCTGTCTGCACTGTTCCACTAAACAGCACTCATTACTATTCCCTCCTTACGCCGATGCATTTTTTCCCCTCCATGTTTAGCACGATGTGCGCCAATTGCATCCTGGTGTCCAATGTACTGGACATAAATACATTCTCGCATTGCCAGCCAACTTCTTATTACAAAAGCTACCTCTTTGCAACAATGTTTCAAGTAGACATAAGACAGCTCGCACGATTTAAATTATTTGAATTGCGCGAAGATAGCTCCTAAAATAATTTTTTATACTTCACCACATCGTGCGCACGCGTTTTCGCGTGGATGACGCCATTACTTTGAGGCGCCCCCATAAGCGAATGGGGCTGAAGGAGGAACGACATTTAATGACATATTGCTCGACTCTTACAGAAGCTGCCAAAGTGGTTTCGGATCCGATTGGAGCTCTGCTTGCTTGACACTGGTCATGGGGTCGCAAAGAGATATACCATTCGTCAAGGTAAATTTCGGTAGAGGTCTTCGGCACTTCGAAAAACTAGTGAGCTTTATTAAATAATAATAACAACAATGGATATTAAATCAGCATAAGGTATAAAGGATCCGATGTATTCCTTAAGCAGATTCTTGAATGAATACAAATGTATACGCTTCCCTTTATTGTCCTACTTTGCAATGTGCAATCTCATCCAACGTTCAGGCACTACACCGCTCACAGAGCATACCAAAATGCAAAAAAAAAACCCAGTCCATAAAAAAGCCGCGATCTAAATTCCAGAACTCGCGAGCATGGTCTTGAAAACTTAAACGGCGGTGGCACGTACAGATAGCCAAATATGTTTCAATCGTTCGACCATTTTTTCCCTTCGAGCTTGCCGCTAGGTTTCTTTTTTGAAAGCTGTTGTTTTGTGACAGCGTTTTTTTCATTTTAGCTGAGAAACGTCCGGTGCCATTTCTCACGGAACTGGGGCGACGATATTGCTATGAATACTGTTTCCTGCGCACGCCCGAAGTCTTAAGAAACCACAATTTTTCTTGCATTCGCTCAACGCTCCTTTGTTGCCACGTGCCGAAAACTTTCTACGAGTTTCGCACGTCCGCTTCACACAACCTTTCGAGAAGTTTTCGCCGGAAATCCGCAGGGACCTTGTTACTGTCAATTTGCTTTGGCCGCAGACTTTGTAGGACATGCGTTCAAGAGGTTGAGAAGCCAAAGCTCTAAAAGCTCTTTCATTTCAAATTTTACGCGCCTCCAGGCTTGCATACGACCGCTGTTACCATCGTGAACGAAAGGCCTGCGGGTGCTGTGAGAAGCAATTTCTGAGCATGTCGTGGATTCTATGCCTTATACCCACATTACCCGTAAGATCACGGATACGCAAAGATCAATACTGAATTTTTCTCATCAAGGCCTCGAGGTGTTCGGCCGGTTTCGAGGTCGTTCTAAGATTTTGCAAACAGAGTAGGTCTGCGGAGGTGTTAAAAGTACTCTCTTGTTTTACAAGTGGGGCCGGAAGATCAAGTTCAGGTCTGTAAGTTATTTTGTGTGCATTGTTCGTAACACTAATTGCGCACTCCGTAAAAGCAGGGTAAATAAATTGCTGCATAAAAAAACATTTGCTTATCAAGACCCAAACATCCTGTATTTTATTTATTCTCATGGAAGGAAACAAAATCTGCAGGTATAAGCGGCATAAATTCTAGGAATATAATCCTGGTTTCGAAGCCACTGCGCTTTTGAACAGTCACCGTGCAACAGAATGCAATTGAGTGACAACAAACCTCTCGGTCGGCTTCACAGCCAGGTTCCTCGCCAGGCGAACGGCCAAGTTTACCGCCTTTATTGTGCCGATGACCAAGACGATGACACTGTCGTAGCGTACACTGATACCAATGTTAGTGACACCATACTTCTTAACGCTCTTGTGTGCGAATTAATACCAGAGGCTGGCCAGAGATGTTGCCGATCCCGCACCACCGGCACATCTTGCCAAACTTGCCGCCATACGTGACGGATTGGCCGCGATGCTTCCTTGTCTTCAAGCTGATATAAATTCTCGCCTGGTCATTTGCACTGGCTCGACACAAGCTATCCACAATTTACGCAGAGTGTATAGGTCTACATCACTCTCAGATAGCATTCACCACCTTGGTGCCTCATGAACTGTACGGATAGGTGTTCAGTGGGTGCCTCGGGCCACTTTGCGGGACCTTGTCAAAGCTGATTTGGCAACCCAGCCACAAGTTGCACCACACCCCCTTCCGCATTTTCCTAAAGATTCTCGCAGACAGATGTTCCAGAAAAAGCAAACCTTCGACGCGCCACACCAGCCCTTAAAACTCCTTGTGGGTAAGACCTCCCTGGTGGTTTAACCTACCGAGAGGAGGTTACGGTGCGGAGTCTTGGTGACCAAGACGATGACAGTGTCATCGTCTTGGTCGTCGTCTTGGCCGATGACCAAGACGATGACACTGTGGTAGCGTACACTGGCTTTGTGTCGGGGTTGTGCTAACGCCATCAGTGACCACTCTCTTGGTGCAACATTACCGCGGCCCATATTGTCACTTGGTCGTGACGTTGACAAAGGAAGCAGCCGGCGTTTTTAGGACTAAACTTTTTTTTTATTTTGGCGACTTGTGCTCGGAAAATGAAAACACAAGAGCCACTTTGTGGACCAGACTACATGGGCCACATTCACTCAGATAGTCTAAGAATAGGGTAACCGCCATCCACTTACGTTGGTCTACGTAGCACTATCCAGGGGTACTAGCTTTGATGTCCGATACCTGACCAACGCAAAGGGTGATTCAAAACGGGGCATAGCGCTAATACACACGGACGAGCAAGAGACAACAGGACAAGCGCTAACTTTCAACTGATTGTTTATTTTGGAAAGTAACGGTATAAATAGATCCGTATGCAAAAGGTCCTCTCATCACACATGAAAACGTGCCGCATAAAGAAAGGCCAATTCATTTTCAGTAAGCGCCACCGACGGGCAGCTGACACAAGTATCACCTGTCCTCGTGATCAGGGCGGCTTCAACAATCTCTCTCGTAGTCTTATCGGCATTCCTATATAACACGGTGCAATCTTCGAACAACGCTTCACACCCACAATCATTACAATGCACCGACACGTGCCCATCTCGATATCTGCCCACCTTCTGCTTATGTTCCCTTAGCCTATCGTTCAGGCATCTCCCCGACTGCCCAATGTAAACCTTGCCGCAAGAAAACGGGAAGCGATATACTACATTACTTACACATGGAACAAATGAAGAGTGATGCTTCTTCACACATTCGGCGCGTTTCTTGGCTAACCGGTGTGTGGTCTTGCAAATGCTCATCAGTTTTTGCGGGGCGGAAAAAAGCACATCCACCTTAACCTTCCGGCCAATTTTCTTTAGGGCGTGTGACACGTTGTGAATGTACGGCACGACAACCTTTTTCATTCCACCAGAACTGTTTGCACCAGTTCTAATCTGTCTACTTGACTTTTTTAGCGCACTTTCTGCTACTGAGACAAGTACATGGTCGGGGTAACCTGCTAGTGAAAGGCGCTCCTTCTGATCAACAAAGCTACTAGTCATCTTATGGGGGGCATGGTATGCGAAGCGCGTTGTCAAAACAAAGATTAGCAATTGCTCGCTTCACCAGCTTAGAATGGGATGATTGATACGGAAGCAGCATCTTGTTGTCGCGAGGGTGATAATCCCAACACACATGATGTTCAAACAGAAAAAATCTGAGGTCTAGAAACTGAATGGCATTGTTAACTGGTAGCTCATGTGTTATCACCAGACTGTCAAGATGATGGGTGAAAAGGTCAACTACATCACTAACATGCTGAGTGGAGTCAAACAAAACAAGGTAGTCATCCACGTATCAGAAGACTTTGGTGATTTTCACCGCTGACATGCATGCTTCGATTCCCTCTGTCGTAATGAGCCAAGAGAATATCACTTTCCAAAATAAACAATCATTTGAAAGTTAACGCTTCTCCTGTTGTCTCTTGCTCGTCCGTGTGTATTAGCGCTATGCCCCGTTTTGAATCGTATAACCAACTAGCCCAAAAAGCCACGTTGGCAAAGGGTGAGTTGAGGTTGCGACATGTCACCGGCTCTATTGACAGATAGTCTTTCGTCGAACTGACCGAGGCATTCACGATTTACACCAGCTGTACTATATAACTCCACTACGCATAGACCCCTCATCGCCGCTATCACGAATGGATGCGATAACGAGTCCTCTCTAGCTGCTGGTTCTCACTGGTCACGGTGATGATGACCTTGTTTAAGAACAGCCAAGAAACCCTTCAACACACGCATACTGGTTCGTGAAAGGTGCGTACGTTCTACTTCATAACGAACAAGTAAAAGCAGTGCATATAAGCTTACCGCTTCTGGTGTTGGTAATACCTATGTTTCTATTGGCATCGACCCAACTGTAAACAATTAGTTATGTAATACATAATCTGCCATTCAACATATGTGTGTACGTACAAAAGTTGCACATATCTTTAGCGTGATTTCATAAGCTTTCGCTCAAGTAAAAAATTACAACGGTCTCCTTTGGTCCCAATTTTTCCGGTGGTAAAGGTAAGGGAAGTAAACTCTTCTTGGAATGAAACATCAGGGTTACTGAGCAGCCTTTATCTTCAAAAATCTACATGACCATCACCCTGCACATCAGACCATGACGGGAGAAGTCCGACTGGGTAAAGATATGCGGCTCACTTGGCGCCCCCCTCATCGTTAGATGATTAAAGGCACCCCCTTCCCCCGTACAACTGCCCTCCCACCCTACCTGTGTGTGCAAGCCATAGAGTTTCCTACACTTACCTAGAGGGAAAACTGGCGCTGCGAACTGTTGGACTCATGGGAATGATGGGATATGTGAGCTTCGAACTCGACTCGGATTTGTATCGTTCACGTAGAGCCCGGACACCCCGAAGAGTCGTCTGGCTTCAACGCGTTCCTTGCATCGAATTGGTTTATTTCTTACTGAAGGAGCAGGTAACAGCTATTTCTTTTTTTATCATTGCACAGAAACGAGTTTTATTTAACTTTGAAAACTCTTGCCTCGATGTACAATTTTACGAAGCGTAAAAACTAACGAACGGCCGCTAATCTTGGCAGGCAGACGACAAAGTCAGCGTTCACTCAGCCTGTGTTTGTCGTCTGTTTCTTTCTTTCGCCGTTTGGTTATGCCGTAAAGGTGAGTCGACTTTTATTTTAGAATATAATACGCTTGAACGAGATCCGCTTATAAAGACGCGGTTTTAGAGACGCTTTATTTGCACAGTCGTATCGGCTTTTGAGCCGAAGCCTCGCTCAACACCAGCCAACACAAGCCTCGCAGACACATATACCATCATTCCCAGCGCTCCAACGGTGCCCCTTAAGAAATTCGCATAGACGGTGGCGCCAGATTTCCCTCTACGTATTATTGTGAGAAACTCTATGGTGCAAGCATGGCCTCCGAGATGGCGGGCGCGCGGCGGGTTTTTCTCCGGCCGTCCCAATCGCACGGAGAGAGCGTATTTCCCGAGGTGGGCGTGGCCCGCTCTTTTCTCCGCACCGCGGCGCACTTACTTGGGATCGGAAAAGCTGCCGCGCTGTTGGCACAGCTTGCATGTGGCGAGGAAAAAAATGGTTTTGCGCTTTTATTAACCTCGCGCTGATTTGGAAATGTCTGGTCAAGGTGTACGAGAGGCCAAGTCAATGCCGGGGCCTATCGATTCTCATATGGCCCTTTTTTTCTTTTTTTTTTTTTTTTTTTTTTTTTTTTTTTTTTTTTTTTTTTTTTTAGGGGCGAAGCTCCTAAGGGTGTGGGTCTGTCCCTCCTCTGTAGTTGTCGTAGTAGTAGTAGGTAGGTAGGTAGATAGCCACGTATAGTGGAATGTACCCACTCCACGTGATAAAGATGACGATGACGCAGGAATGTACCCACTACACGTGATAACGATGACGCATAAGCGCGTTCGATTATAGTGGAATGTACCCACTAGACGTGATAACGATGACGATGACGCTGATGACCATGAAGTATAAGCGCGTTCTAGACCACACATTCTCTTTCTGCCCGGGTTCGCGCGAACCCGGGCAGATCGGTCTTTGTGGCAGGGCGAACGCGAACCCGGACGCCCAGGTTCGCGCTCGCCCTGCCGCTAAAGACCGATCAGTCGGTGCCGGGCCTTCGTAAATTAAACGCGTTTTTCTTGTCGCCTACGTGTTCTCTGAGGGCTTCGGCCGACCACTGGCCCCGAGCCCACAATAGATATGTTGATAATGTTGAAAGCTAGATTTAAGGCCTGCGACGGAAGCAGTCCGTTTGAAAGCTCAGTATCGCAAAAAGCAGGTATCGGTGCTTGCTTCCTTTGTGCATTTTTTCCTTCGGTGTAACAACATATAGCGAAATGAAAACACACGTACAGCAGCACTCAAATTTTCCATTAGGAACACTTTGTTTATATTTCCTTTATTAACAACTTACAGGCACTTCCTTCTATACGGAATACTTTACAGGCGCCGCAGCATCAGCGCGTTACAAAGAAATAAGGTCGAGCGCACGCTGGAGGGGAACGCTAACTGAGCCGACCAAATTCGGCACTCGGCATCAGCAATCGTCCTGCTCTCTCCTCGCGATGTCGCCGGCGCCCTCAAGTCTGGCGCGAAAGCCGCGCTCGCATAGCGCACAATGCTTCGCACTCGCCCACGAGGCTTCCCCAGTTTCCCTTTCCAACTACCTCCCATCGCGCCGCAGGAGACAGGGAGGAGGTTGCAGGCGGTCGCCACACATCTAGACCGTGGTCTAGACTGAAAGTCGCCGGTTCTGCGACGATCACGGGCTGGTTACAGGCGCATTTTCTTCATTTATGACCGATTGATTGATTTGGATGCAGTCGAGAGCACAGTAAATGAACACGATACTGATGTTGCCATTGTGCTACCAAAATGTAAGCAAAATCCGGATGACGAAAAAAGGAGGCGATGACAACTCGGGCACTTTCGCTGTGAACGATGTGTGGAATAAATGTAGGTCGGCTAATCGAAGCCTTCAACAATATTCCGGCAAAATTACTTATCTTACTTCAGTGACATCACCAGGGCACTCAATTATCTAGAGGGTAACCATGCTTCGGTTGACCAACTCATAAATATCCGTACGCGATCAAATAGTAAAACGATGTGTCACGATAGGAGGGCAAATATGATTCAACGCCGAAAATTAGCCCAGTTTCAACCCATACACGTATCCAGAAAGGAAGAATGCTAGAACGCCCTTGTATATTTCTCAAATCAAGGTATTTCGCGCCGAGACAAAACGGACCGTAATGAAAAAAAAGTAACACTACCATAGACAAATTGATACCTCCTTACAATAATTTATATCAGGAAAATTCTGCAGTTTACGTGCTTTTCTCCGTAAATTGGACCAAAATAAATGCAGTAACAGAAAAAAAATACTTGTCTTCAGTGCATCCAGAAGATCCTGGCGGCAATGCTTGCTCGTACGCAGAAAAAAAAATGCGCACGCTGTAATCCCGCGCGCTCTGCTTTCTGCCGCGGTCTCCGCTGCCGCCCGAATCCCAAGTGAGTGCGCCATCTCGCGGTAGCCGGGCGCGCGACGCGATGTACGTTTTTTTGCTGGGGAGCGCGGCGATTGGGACGGCCGGAGAGAAACCCGCCGCGCGCCCGCCATCTCGGAGGCCATGGTGCAAGCCTACGTTTAACAACGGCGAGACTGTATGATGTGGGCCATCAAGAACAATACGCGATGCCATGAGTCGACATTTTATGACGCTTTAATGTTACCTGTCGCACCTTCCGTCGACCAGCAGAACAACCATTCCGTGCTTCATATCTCAGGCAATGGCTGGTACCCACTATGAACAAGTGTACGATCAGTGCCGAATCTCTCATGACTACATAACCCAGACTGTTGACGAGGTAACAGATATGCCGCTCATTTTTGTAATTACATAACCATGCTGTATATTTAGTTGTTTTTTTTTCTCTCGTGCTAAGGAATGGTCCCATTATCCGTATACTAAGTATGGTGTTTACCATTGGAGGTATCAGTCACATTTAATACGCTTCTTTATGTCTCATGTGCGAATACGGTTCTGAAAGTGTCATGTTTAATAATAATAGTTAATGGGGTTTAACGTCCCCGAACCACGATATGTGGTACCATTTTTACATGCTGTATGCCATGCCATGTAAGTAACATATTTTCATCTTTACGTCATGCGTGCACACATATGTTTGTTCTGCGAATCTGCTTCCTCCTATTTCCGAGTTGCTTGTCCTTCGATAAAGCCCTCAGGGCGCTGCAAGTATTGTATCAAAATAAATAAACAAAAAAACTAAATGAAATTTCATTGTGTTTTCAAAATATAACTATGATAAAATGAACTAGGACCATGAATGCTGAATGTTTGACACTGGAGAAAAAGTTATGCTTTGATCAAGTCGACCCCAGTCAATGCACAGGGAAGCCTTACGTACAGTACTCACCGATTCAAACGTGAGACCAAATTTTCTCGGCATACCAACCGGTATTCGCAACTGCTCGAGACAACCGCTTCATGTCGCGACGAATCTGGCGTGGAAAGATAATGTTGGCTCTGATCTACGTGTTATAGGGGCAAAATTAGGCCCATATGGCCCCAACTGAGGAAGGTGGAAAACGAAAGTACGTGCGTTACTAAGCCCTAAATATTCCAGTATCAATCCATGAGCACTGTATGTCATTTATTACGTCGCCGTATTTTGCGTCGCTCTGATCCGGTGACTGCGCTTTTTTTATGAGAGAATAATGTAGGGCGGGACAACGTTTGTCTTTTCAGGGCAAATATGTTTCATCATTTCTTCATTAAATACCCCTCTTAATAGATAGCTGCTGAAAGCAAGCTCTGCTTACGTCATCATATCTGTTCCTGACTTGTCATTCGTTAAAATATATTCTTAAGATTATTTTACTTTTTTCCGAGTAGATGCTTGTTTTTATCGACATATGCACATGTACATACATACATACATACATACATACATACATACATACATACATACATACATACATACATACATACATACATACATACATACATACATACATACATACATACATACATACATACATACATACATACATACATACATACATACATACATACATACATACATACATACATACATTCGGTGATGTCGCAAAGTAACGGTAAGCCACGCATGTTTGTTCTTGCGGATGTGCCTCGAATGGCTAAATGAAAACATAAACGCTTCCCATTGTATCAATTTAAAGGAGCATCTGGCACAATGTTTTTTCGAAAATAAAACGGTAACAGAGGAGGTTGTGATTGCGGAGCTGCAATTTTCTCGACGTGCTTGATGTAAGCTACGAGCAGCTGCTAAAGCCCCTCGTGCTAATGCACTTGCGGCAAATTAGTTACCATTTAGAGCACGAAATAATTTTAGAATATTATTACTCTCTAATTTTTCTCGGCAAGGCGAGGTAGTGACGAAGTAAATCTCATTATTTTGCCCCTTCTGTTCTTCGTTATTTCAGCGAGAACATCCTCGCTGTGTTGGCTGGTTTGTAATAATTACGCTTTATTATTTATCTTCGATAAATGGTGGCTAGAAACAAACCTTTGTGCCGCATATATGACTGTTCACAAGCTACAAATGATAACATGCCATCGGCAGTTTGCAAGCGAAACCCTATTATCGGTTCCCTACTTAAAAGTTCGGCTTACGCCGGAGTCTTCTGTGCCTAATCAGCACACTCTCAAGCTTGCGCTGAAAGCACATTGCTAACCAGCTCACGGTATAATCCGATTTCTTCAGCGCGCTACGATCTAATCGTGTATCTCGCCTACTTCAACTTCTCCACGTGCGATAACATTTGCTAGTCTCGCAGGAACACGGTAACTACACGGTAACTAGCCTAGTAACACTATTAAGACGCGGTTCCCAGCCTCGTTATTACTAACAACCCTTCTAACTAAAATACTAAGCATAAATGGCGGTAGTTTGGTTGCTCTTCCACCCTTCGGCAGAATGATGTCTTGTATTGTGACACGTGCTGAGCATCTTTTTTTTAGATCCGAAGCATCTTATGAACGAGGCCTGTCTCCCCTCCGCCGTAGCGAGATGAGGATGACGATGACGCTGCCACCATGGCACAGCACATGCAAGGTAACGATTATGCGCCATGACGATGACGATGACGCTGATGACGATGAAGAATAAGCGCGTTCCTAGACCACGCATTCTCTTTCTGCCATCACTGCACAGCACATGGAATGTACCCACTATACGTCATAACGATGACGATCACGCTGATGTCGATGAAGACGGAGATCAGCGTCTTCATCGGATGACGATGAAGACGCTGATGACGATGAAGCGGTGGCTCAACGGCAAAAACACATTGTATATACTCTACACACGCGTTGTCACTCATTTACATGCGCGACTGGGCAATTTCACGGGTGATTTACGGTAAGCACGATCCCCAGTGCTTCACCCACTCGTCAAGATTCACTTCGTGGAAATGCGAGATTTTTTTTAGATGCGAAGCATCTTATGCTCGGGGCTCTGTCCGTCCCTCCCGCGTCCCGCGTCCCGCCTCCCGCGTCCCGCATCCCCCCGTCCCCCCGTTCCGCGTCCCCCCGTCCACCGTCCCGCGTCCCGCGTCCCGCGTCCCGCGTCCGGCCACTTTCATGAAGTAGCGAAGCACCCATTATGCGAACCAGAACACTGTAGTAATATGAAGGCCGTCAACCACTACTACAGTCATCAGAGTCATGGCCGAGAGCACAGAGAGGCTGCTTAGCAACGGCTAGGCAGGTGGTGTCTGTCGCCCAGGTTGATCGCATTCCTTGATCTTCCTTGCATGTGTTTGGAGGGGGCTTAGTCCGTCCCTCTTTCCCGCGTCCCACAGCGCATGCGGGTCCCCTCCCCCCTCTCTCTCCTACGCTCACCCCCTTTCTCTCCTCTAGGAATCCTCTACTCTACGGAGCGGCCCCCCACGTCCCACACCCCCCTACAGCGCATGCGCGCACCCTCTCCTACACTCACCCCCATTCTCTACTCTAAAGGGAACGTCTCCAGAGAGAACGTCGAACGTTACCTAGAGAAGGCAATGGCACAGTACACACAACCACACGCCCTTCGTGCTTGCGGGTGACTTCAACGTGGATATAATCACGAACGACTGGCTTGTCCACCACATGATAGACGTGTACTCGTTGCGACGCATTTCCATCGACAACATACAACCGACAACCATAAGGGGAACGTGCATAGATCTCATCTTCGCAAACTTCACAAGGAAAACTCTTCAAAAGCAACCCCTGACGCTACACTTCACCGATCACAAGGCCGTCGTCTTCAAAGCGCCCCGTGCACCGACGCAAGGAATCGCACACGTTCCCTAAATAAACACGCAACCACCACATTCTCCGTCCTTCTCTTGTACATTCTCATTTATCCTTTCAATAAAATTCCTGCTCAAGCTAACCATCTCTCCGCTGCTTCGCATCCAGACATGCTTCCCTTTAGCGAAAGATGGCGAATTTTTTTTCTCACTGGAAAGGCGCAGCTTGAAGCAGCGGGTTTCCGGGCCAAACTCAATAGACTCCGCCGAAACCAGTGATATGGTGAAGCAATGAGGCAACCACAGGTACTAATAGGCAGCAATGTTCTTTAGGACATGCTCTTTATTTATATTCGCAATAATGCTTCTTTAGGGCATACTATTTTTTTTTATATATTTAGCAGACAAAGTACACGCGGAAGATACGGGTAGAGATGTACCCTACCGCAGCAAGAGCAGAGTGGAACAATATTCAAAACCACTTCACACATTGAAGTGGGAGATGTGAAGATAATGCGTTGTGACGTGTGTGTAGCCGTGCCATACGAAACTCAAATCCTTGCTTAACGTTATGTTGGCGTGACTATTGGCAGGGGCACAGCAGAACTATTTGTGCGACTCAGCAAAACGACCGGTGTCAATCAGCATTCCTGGGATATCGGAATAATTGCTATATAGCATGCACCTATGGCCGGACATTGAGCATGATCCTAAAAAAAAAAACTGCACCTATGACAAAAATTCACCGACGATTACGATACTGCCTAATGCGAATTCTGCTTCGTGTGCTTCGTGTTGGGGCAACGCCAACTTTGTTTGAAGTTTTGGCTTTCCGCAGTCGGTAGCAACGTAACAATCGTCACATATTGCCACAGAAACTGCCAGCGCTCGAGTGCTACGCACACCTCTCTGTGCATTGGAGGCGCCGCGAACAAAGCGAAACGCTGATAGCCCCGTTACGACAAGCGAAGCCAGCAGCAGTGCACATGCCACGGCCTGCATGCGCACGAGGTCCGGGCGAGGGGCCAGCTCGCGTTCATGGAGGAAGGCAGCAAGGTTAGAGGCCAGTGGCGCCTGATATCGACAGACTCCGTGTTGTCTCTCTGACGTCCGTGTCCGTCCGTCCGTCCGAGCCCTGGCACGGAGCCAGGTGGCCGCCGGGGTGCGCAAACGGACGCCAGTCGCGTTGGACTCTACAGTGCTCGTGCTTTGCTTCCGTAGCGTCGCTGTGCCCAGCGTTTGGAATCATTCTGACCGACGCCGTCTCAATGGACACAGGCGTTCGCGGAACACACTTTGGAATTTACAAAGGGTCCCGACAATTTAAGCACTGGAATGCGGATGGCGTTAGTACGAGGCGCAAAGCGCGAGAAAATACGAACGCATGCGAACGGAGGAAGATTAGTCTCGCGTCTCGGTGCGACTCGCCGTAAAAAATTAAACAAGAAAACACGCACACATTCGGTTTGTGTGTTATCTTACTGAGAGTGTAAAAGAAAAAAGACATGGTATAGTCAGTCGAATGGCCACACGCTTTCGCCGTACACACTTTGGAATGTACAAAGTGCCCTTCAATTTTTCACTTCTATGTCAGGAAAAGACGCGGACTACCTCACGGAGACGAAACGCCGTCGCTTAATTATCAGGTTCGGCACGTGTCCGAATTAAGCAAGGTCGCGTTAACCTGGACTAGTAACCCCTCGGATTGACATGTTTTCCTATGGGCCCGTACGTTTCTCGCCAAGTACGCCTCTCGTGCGAGCGCAAATCTCGTTTTGAGGACCAGCCTCAGTTGCATATGGACAGCGCTTTGACAATATGCACGGTCTCGTTTGGCTGCGCGAAACCGGGCTGCCCGTAGCCCAGAAAGCCGCTTCCTTAGGACGTGGCAGACGTGCACAACTGAAATCCGGCTGTAGCTCATTAGTAAGGAGGGCCTTGATTGAAGGGATTACAGAGCTCTTCGCATGGGGCGCGCTAAGCTCGCACTGCAGCGTCGCTGCGACTTAGTCTTGGGTGGGCCATGCGCTACGAAGATCTCGTCGTTTGAAAACAAAAATAATACGCAGGTACGGGCGCCTTCCCTGACTGCAACGTCTCGTTAAATTTAAGAGGATTAGAGACGTCTGTTCGCGCAGGGGTCCACCGCTATATGTAAGTTTTTATTAGAGTCTATCTTTAGTTCAACTATTAGGCTTCCCAGGGTTATGGCGATGCTAATGTAAGATATACCATCTACGTTTTCTACTACATTGTTCTTCTGTCTAAAAAAAAGAAGGAATATAAGGTATGAGTTAGGCGGCCACTAAAGTTAAACAGCCCGAGAGTATAGATTAGAACAGAAAAAAGTTCAAATTATTTTCGTATATCTTACGCTTAGGTTAGATCGGTAGAGATTGGAGTATAAATACAGGTACGCGTTAATTTTCAAAACTAGAGAATCAGTAAACTAAGCCATTTTAAAATTTGGTCGTTTGTCTAGAGCACAAAATGAAGTCCTTCATAATTAAGTTTCATGATAGAAGCGTGCACCAGAAGCGTACAGTGATGTATTTTTTTGTGTGTAAATTTAAAATCCCTATAATTGCTATCATTTTCACCCTGTGAATTAACACTTCAAAAAAGTCACAGTTTTGCCACAAGGGCGATGCAATGAATGCGATATCAACAAAGTGGCATTTCACGTGAAGAACGGCAAGCAGATCGAAACTTGGAGCACACTGCTCAAGCGCAAAGGACGCACGAAACATACGCATGGGTATACAAAGGACGAGCGCGAACTAACAAGTGTCACAGTTCTTACTTCACTGTGTTTGAGCAGCACGCTTCTTTCGGAAACGCAGTGATGTGATCGGCCGAAGCCAATTAGGCGCAGCTTCTGGAGCAGCTAAAACCTCGTTCTGGAGCAGCAAATCAGCCTTTTGGAGCAGTTGCCTCTCACACATTTTCGAGCACAACTTTTTAAGTAGCTAAGCGGGAGCAGTTTTGCCATATTTACCAATAAACATATGCACACATACACGTATTGGTATATATACAGTTTCCCAAAAGGTGGAATTAACTAACTGCTCTTCGGTTTCCTGCGGACAGCCCTAAACTTCTATGTATCCGCGCCATATCAGGCCGCCCAACATCTCCTCCCGATACAATTCTTATTCCTTTTTCAGTCGGGCTTTCCCTGAAGCTCTTGACAGCAAAAAGTTTTCCACGCATATTGTCTTGTTATTAAAAAAAAAAGACCTATTGCGATGACGTCTGTGCTAGTAGGTACAACCTAGATGCTTGAGTAGTGTGGTGAAGTACATGCTGTCGCATTTTATAGACAGACTTGTAAGGCTTTTGGTTCATTGGCGGTTTATAACATTGAGGGTTTAATAAATGATTGACAAATTGTGGTAAAATTGCAAAGGTGCGCTCAACGAAATTTGTGATGATGAAAGGCTTTCATCGTATTTAGACACGTTCTCTAAATTGAACTTTTGCGGAGTCGAGAAGCAGCACCGCAACGAGATAATGCGTCACCGTGGTTTCCCAACATGCCACTGCAGCGGCTGCAATTGCTGATAAATGCTGGCCGTTATATGGTATGAAAACATGAGTGCCCTGTATGAAATCTTTTGGAGGTCAGCACAAGTAGCACTACATCTTTTGGATGAACTAACCCAGCTAGAAATTCTAATTACATACATGTAATGCTTACTGTAATTTATGCAATCAATCATGCAAAAGACTACCATCCCACAAAAACTTGTAGTTGTACAGATTATTAGTTTGTTTGTTTTTTCTGGCTCCATAACCTTAAGTCTCTTTACCTGACCTGACGATGTAGTTTCACAGAATGGGTAGTTGGCACTGTTTGGTGCCAACTACCCCCCCCCTCCTTTCTGGCCAGTGAACTCAATATGCAGATGTTACAGTTGAATTTAATCTAGATGTGTAATGGAGGGCTGAAATAAATTTTGCATATGTGAATCTGCCATCTTGATCTATACTGTGTGCCTGCCACAATACATGGCAACTTTAGCTTCCTCCTCCCCATCCCTGGCGTCGCTGTCTTGTGTCAGTACAACCAGCTCTCGTACAAGCTGCCAGCTTACATTATTTCGCGTGCCTCCACCTATTAGCACTAAGCTAAAGTTTACGGCAGGGCACGTGCTTCGGTGCAGAAGTCGCCATTTACCAGACACTGTGTGCATGGCTTTGCAGCTGGGCAAAATGGTCGCAACGGGTGGCAAGTGCGAGTTACTGCTCATCACCATTGGCTCAATTGAATACTCTGTGTTGAGTACGCAGCTGGTGGCCCTTTGAGATTTCTTATAACTACAGAGATCTCGCCTGTATGCTTCAATGGCCACTAAAATTACAATAGTAACTTATGTAATTCGAGCACCTGCCATATTTTTTGCTCTCTCCGAAGGACTGCGAAAATGACGTCTTGGCGCACGCTCGGCGCTAGTTATACGATTTCCGACGAAATGTAGCAGGATGTAGCAGGTTTCACCTCTTGGCGCAGTTTGGCGCAATTGGCGCAGCAATCACATCACTGGAAACGGGGCCCCTGCAGCGAGCGAAGTGACCTTTGTGTGCTCTGTAACCTAAACGCAGTCGTCCCGACGAAAGCACACGGCGTAAAACTGCACCCATCCCACCACCCCCAGATAAGCGGGCGCGCGCGCCCGTGCAAAGGCGACTACGCCCTGCAGGCCAAAGTGCAAGGGGAGCCAACGCATCGCAACGGGTGGGGCGCCGATCGCGCACTTTGTTCGTGCCTTTTCTATATATACATATACATATACATATAAGGGGCATGACGGCGAAAGGCAGCCGAGAGTGTCCATATAATTCCTATCGCAATAAAAGGTAAGCAATAGCTACACTTCATAAATGCACGTTGCACCACTTTCACAGCTAAGGGTTTCCATCCTCGCGCGCTTCAGCGGGAGATACAACTGAAAAAAAAAACATGTTTTTATAAACTTGAGATAACTTGATAAATATAGAAACAATGATAAGAAACAAATAAGGTTATCTCAATTCGATAGCGTTTGAAAAGTTCGCTTTCTGGACAACAGCGTTCAGCTTCCATCTTGAACAAACCTTCAGCTTACTGAGCGAATTTTCGCGTATCATGTGACATATAAAAGACGGAAAGGCGTGGATCACGACACTTTTAACCAAAATGCGTAGCTGTTGAGTGCAAAAGCCTCAAAGCGGTTCTCTACGAGACCTTACGAAAAAATATGGTTAGTGTACAATTTGGCGTGCAAAAACACCTACTGGCTCCCTATAGCACAGTAAAAATTTTCACACCCTTAAGGGTGTATTTATTTTGTCCCATGGGCAACACCCTTTTAGGGTGTTTACAAACACCCTAAACATAGGGTGTTTGGAAACACCCCCTAAAAATGTAGGGTGTAAGGAAAGATTACACCCTACTTTAACAGGTGTTTATGAACACCCCTAAACTATGGGTGTTACAATAAGCTACACCCGTTCGAGTGGGGTGTAATAGACAAAAACAGCCTTGAATGGGTGGCAGTAAAAGGGGGGAAACACATATGGTGCTTCTTCCCAGCCAGCCCCCCTTGGGGCACTGCAGACATCAGCGTGTATCCAATCCCTTCAGGTGCACTCTAGAAAGAATTCTCCTGTTAAGAAGATGATTCAGAAATCTGCAATCCCTTAAAAAAAATGGATTGATAAAAAAGTTCCAAAAACTGCAGCAGTGCCCACACCAGTGTGGCTGTCGTCGAGTTTCTTGGCGCTGCCACCCAACAGCTGTAGCTGATACACGAGCAGCGATTCTTGTAACAACTCATGCAACATTATAAGGACTCAGAATGTCGTTTTGCTTAGCAGGCCTCCATATTATCTCTTTCGGGAAAGTACATGAGTGTAATAGAACACTGTGCACATTGCTGAAATGATGAAACTTTTTCCACCTACTGAAAAGAAATGGATAGTGGGTCTAATAAAAACAGGTGAGCAATCTGACTATGGCTTATACGTTACAGCTCATACTGAATGTGATGATAATATGTAGGAAATGCATGTGATAGGGCCGGTATGATCACGACCGCACTGCAGAAACATGACCTGCAGCACAGCAGTAGAATGATGTTTTACATAGGCGTGCTCAGACAAATTTTAAGGATTATCCCTTTCCAAGCAAAGACAGCAGAATCATTGGCAATTGAATGAAATATGAGTATTTATTTGTTTTAAAAGAAATCGTTGCAAAACTAAGAGCTTATCATAAAACTCAAAAATAAATTACAAAACAATATTCGATACACTGATTTTACTGACAAGTACTGGCAGTTTTATTAAGCTAAAATTTGAACAGCTATAACTGCTGCAAAAAAAGTCACAAAGCACCGAGTCAAAAACCACAAAGTAGCATAACTACACAAGAGAGAGGTACTATTTCTAGCATGTGCGCGCTTTATATATAAACACTGCGAAAATGCATGGCTAGAACTTGCTGAAGGTTTATTTACAGCCCCCTATATGTAACAGTCTATAAACTTTGACATTACACAATCACAACATTTGACAAGGTTATGTAATTGGGGTTAGATTAACGTAGTGTGATTGTTCATACACTTGCACATTACAAAACCACGGCTCTTCACTGCTGGTTGCACAATCCATCTTCAGCTGCTCAGATGACTGGTTCCTTCGACATAAGTGGGACCAGGCTGTTCTTTCTGTACAGCAAATTCGTTCCCGGAAACCTAAAATAAATACATAAGGAGCAATGGCCAAAAATTTTACAAAGAGTGTAACATACAGTATGCTCCCGACATGACCAATTGCTTTCTTAGTTACGTGAAGGTATAAATGCAGTGCATAGCCAGCATGTTCAGTGGCATGGGACTCCACACAGTCACAAATGCAAAAAAAAAAAGGTTGCTGCGGAATAAATGCAAGAAGCGTGCTGTGGCAGAACTTTTTATACCTTTGATGCCGAAGACCTGAACTTTTCCCTTTCTCGCGCACCAATACAAAGGTATACAGCTCCTAGGCGATGATGCCCCATTAGCTTTATGCATCGACCATGTCTAAGTGAAAGTTGAGTTCTATGCATAAGTATGCATCCACATAGGCAAATGTGAATTTCTGCAGGTATACCATGGTACTCATACGATGTGTTTCTTAAAGGCAATGCAATGCTATGCGCATCATATAAATATTTTATTTATTACACAAAAGCACAATACTACTTCGCATACACGACGGTATCACATTCATCATGTATCCAGTGCAGGTAACATGTAAATTTAGGTTATGTGTAGTTATGTTTATGAAGGGCAAGAGCGCACTGAAGAACACACAATGAAGGCACACACACGCACACACATAGCGCTACTTTGAACAGTTTATTTTTGTGATCTCGACACTACTTATAGGGCAAACCATGAGCACATCTGCGTGAACAACATTACAATGTTAGAAACGTGGCAGGTGGGTTCTTAGCAATACATTGTAAGAAGTGCGGTTGTCTGCCTTTGTTCGACACGTGCAGAGTTCTGTCAAGAAATAGAAATTAGCTTACACGCGAGATAATCGAAGCAGGAGAGATTGAAAAGTTGGGTGACAGGTGTGTTAGTATGCCTTCTATCGCGCTGACAAAAAAAGAATTTGATTTCCTTGGTGTCCATTATGATGCTTAGTAATGTTGCTGTTACTTCTGCGGAGCAGATGTGCTGATGGTTTGCCCTATAAGTAGTCTCGAGATCACAAAAATAAACTGTTGAAAGTAACGCTATGTGTGTGCCTTCATTGTGTGTTCGTCTTCAGTGCACTCTTACCCTTCATAAACATGGAATACCAACATGCCCACATTACCACGTAGGTGTAGTTATGTGTTTGCTTGCAAATAAAACTGAAGTAGTGTTCTTCAGGTGGCTCACATTGACACGATTATATAATGTAAGAAATTGCTTTCGCTAAATGACTATTGCATACTGCTAAATTATGGTCCCTCGTTTCAATGATCCTGGTCAGCTAAACAGCAGAACTCCTTACTAATGCAGCATAGGCTGTTTAATGGCTGTGCAGGGAAGAAGAGGCATATATTCCTAGACCTTCAAAGCCCCGATCATGAACCACAGGTCATCACAATAAAATATGTAAACTGGAGAAGCGGCGAAAGGTGGGCTAGTTGGTACATAACTTAAAACTTGACAAAAAAGCGCAATGACAGGACGAAGGAAGGTGACACGAGGACGGAAGCTGTAAGCAAAAGTATGTAAGCATCTCCGACAATCGCCAATAACCAGAATCCTGAAAGCTGTTGACCGGAATTTAGTAATACACAATAATCATTCGGTGAAACAGATTCCTTAAGTTATTTGTTTTAATGCCAAGATCACGAAAAAAGCATTCTATATTTTCTGTGTTCTCAGATAAATACGCTACGTAATCTTACATTTCAGTAGCAACACATGCATGCATATCGTGCAGTATGTATAACATTATAGCGAGTTTTGTGCAACAAAGAAAATATTGATATGCTTAACACAGCAGAAATCCCTTTAACATCTGTAACGTATGACTAGAGAACTTACAATATCGGATAAACTATTAGGTTTGGCTTATATCAGAAAATGTCATTGCAGGTGATGGTACAAACTCCGTTTTATAATATTTCTACACGTGAAACTACTCAGCGCAGTTAAAACACCAGAATTGGGTGAAGTGAATAACTCTTAATAACCAGAACAATATAACGAGAGCTACACATGGTGGAAATAAACAGAATAAAATAAATTGTGTTCGAACGCCAGCACTTATGCTCAAACTAGCGCTTGCACAGTTAAGGTATGGCTATTTGGTCACACACACACACACACACACACACACACACACACACACACACGAAAGATCCCTTCAAACACAAGTCAAGTTTAACGAACGGCTCCACATGCACGAGTTGTATCCCGCAACCTACGTTCCGGGTAAATGAAAACATCGCTACGAATTTAACGAAACGGAATGTATTAGCACGTAGGCGAGCTTCGCGAGGCGCACCTAACGCGACGCAATATGCTGCGTTATCACCCACATGCATCAACCTGGGTATCACGGTAGTTTTAGCGCACAAAACGAACAGGGACGGAAAAGAACGACGCGGACACCACGCCCTTGTTTTCCGTCCTTGGCCCTTTTGTGCACTAAAAAAAAAGTGCACATGAATTAACAACATGCCCAAGCATACGCGCCTTCGACATGGTTGACGCTTACAGCTAACAGGCGCCATCCCCACTCAACTATTATTAAACCAAAATAGAGGTTCGTCGCGAGCGGGGCACCAAACACCACTGCCAACAGAGAAGGGCGCCGCCACAACCATTGCCACAACTCTGTTCAAATCCCTCGACAAATCACTGCCGCGCATGCGCATTCTGCTTTCAACTCCAAATGAAGAAAAGCTTGCCCGCACTTGACATCACACAACTTTGCCATACAATACACACAAATATGCTCGCACAAACATCACACAACTTTGCCAAACAATACACACAAATATGCTCGCTACGTAAATAAATGCTGACTTATCGTCCACCAGTTAAGAAGGACTCAGTTGACGGCGTTATTATCGCGCTCACACAGTTAACAAAGCGCTGACGACAGCAACAAGAGAGCGGTACATACCGTTTCACTTCCGAGTGTTCCACGATATGAAGCTGCAGGCCTCCCCCTTCAGTACAGTGCATCTTCCTAATAAGCAGCACTGGCAGAACACAAAGGACGAGCACAGAGCGCAGGCACATTTCAAACAAACACCGACTGCTAAACTCGACTGATCGAGAACGACGCGCACCACACGCACAAAAACTGGAGACTATTTCTCCAGCGCATTGAGTCACGTGGTACAGAGTCCCGCGCGCTGCGCACGCGCGGCAGTCAGGACAGCCGAGGTTGCCTAGGCGACGAGACTATGCGGCGCCGGCAGCGCCGGCGAACCGGCGAACGTTGCTCCAGCCGTTGCTGGATTGCGCCGCCTCAGTGGCCTCAGCTCTATTTCTCCGGCCTATTTCGTTATGCTTCTTTAACAGTGTATTCGAATCGCAGTGTGCATTGCGACGATGCTGTAAGGACTGCACGGGCTGCACGTCACAGCTTTACTTACTTAACGTCGTGAAGACTGGTTAAACAGCGGAGCTAATGGCTTTTGCATAGCTTTAAGTCCACTTTTACTAAGTACCGTTTAGCGGTGGTATAGCGATGATAATGTGATTCCACTCAACCTGCTCTCAGCGTCGGCTGTAGCCGCTCTTTCTCGGAGACGGAAATTTTCCAGAACTCGCAAGCGAGGGTCGGATTCCCTGTGTTTCATGGACAGTCGAACGTCTCCCTTCACTATGAGCCTTGTCGTGCCGTTCCCGCGACGCCACCTACCTCACTCAAAACTCATCGTCTTCGGCTATTCGTGGTAGCTTAGCCTAAGCTTCCTTTGCTCGAAACTGTGGGTCGGCATGTCGTCGTTGGGTCCATAGTCTAGCAACTTACCGTCGTCTTTCCTGTCGCGCCACTTCGCTTCTTAATCCTCGCCACACTCGTCGCCGCGCTTCGTAGCGCTCTGCGCCGACAGTGCACGCTTTTATTACTGCTTTATTCACGCAGAACTTATTATAGCAATAAGAATTAAACGAAGCATATACATGAAGCAAGCAGTTGTAGGGCTGCAAAATCAAGGTGTGTGTGGCCTGGGGGCGGGGAGCACTTTTGCCCCTAACCCCCCCTCCAATGGCTGACACCTGGCCCAGGGTACTCGGATGGTGCCCAGTCGCAGCTCCTGTAGTCGAGACTGCGCGACTGTGCATTCATGGCCACGCAGGCGATATTTCATGAGCTCCTTGATATTGCGCAGGACATTGCTCCACGCAACATTGCATGCATGGATCGCTACACTATTTAAAGAGAACACCTATTTGTACTTTGCTTGCAGTCCTTCGAACAAGACCACCACTGAAAAGGGTGCAGTACTGTTGAGTTCTCGCACTTAATGAAGTTGAGGTTTTGACGGAAGCACGTATGCTCGGGAAGTAACATCATAAAATTGAAAGAAGGGCACCCGCCATAAAAAAAATGCGAAAAAAGGCGTTTCGGCGCTCCTGACGAGAGCCTTGTTCGCAATCTAGTCAACAAGGCTCCCGTCATTGTGAGCAAGGCTCCGTCAGGGGAACCGAAACATCTTTTTTTCGCATTCTTTTTTATAGTCGGTGTTCTCCTTTTAATTTTTCTGATGCACTTAACGAAGAATGTGTAACACGAAGAGGAATATTCGCAACTGTAATTAAATAAAACGTGCCCGGCTTAAAATACATCACGTCAATGTCCATTTTTAAAGGACCTGATGGCCCGTTGCCGTCGACGTCATGGCTCTGTCAACTGCGCCGAGGGCATTTTGCAGATGGCAGACGGTTTACCTCCAGCTTTAATATCATCGCTCTTAAGGGGGGGGGGGGGGGATTGTGCGCAACATTACCTTGATTCGGGCTAGTTCACTTTTTCAGTATTCAGAAAGCGCGCAAACGACAGAGACGAGAGGAACACATACAACAGGATTGGCCCTGATCCTATTAAATAAGCGGCGCTCCTGTTGTGTCTTCCGTCTTTGTAGTTCGCGCGCTTTATGAATGAACGCTGTGTTTCGCTTGCAATGCGTTACTTCCTACTTCGATTCGTTACTAGAACCGCAAGCAGCTAGTAGGACGGGCTTTGCTGGTATCAAGACGGTTCATGTATACTTAAAATATAAGCAAAACGTGCCCAAAAATGTCGTACATTTGTAGCCTTGTTCATTACACCCCTCAGATGAGGGTGTAAATGGGGTGTTGCAAGGGTGTTTTACTTACCAACACCCAATTTTCGAAAATAAGGGTGTCATAAGGGTGTTCACTAGGGTCCTTTTAATGCAAACACCCGCATTACACCCTTAAGGGTGTAAATTTTTTTTACTGTGTATTACTGCTCTCTCTTTGTCGAATGGAACAGCGAAACCCGAATTTTCGCGCCCACGCTTATCACAGTAGAATACTGCTGAATAATTGTGAAAGCAGACGTCAAGTACGTGACGTAGGATATGACGTAAAGGCGTTATTGCTAAGTATCACTCAGTCGCTGCTGGCTCTTGACGGTACCACGAGCACATGGCTGACAGCGAGACCTCTCAATACAAATCCCTTAAGCCTCGTGGTTTCGTTAACACCGTCTCATCAACTCGTGCGAGAGCGGCCCCATTTACTCTCACTTTAACTCTGACAAAAAAAATAAAAAAAGAAATGTTGCATGCGGAATCGCAGCACTTTAATACGTACTCCCTGCACCCGAAACATCAGGCCATTTTCATGGTAACACCGTGAGTAGTCATTTTTGGAGTAGTCATTTTTGATCGAACACAAACTTGATGGCACATCTTTATGAAAAAGCTCTTCAGTTCATAAAAACCACTCCTCCTGTTCATATTCAAAGGCTCTTTCCTGTTAGCTTACTTCTATTGCTGCTACCTTAGTGATTCGCATATACCTTATCATATGATTGCAGTCAACCATGTCTTGTTCGCTCTCTTGATCAGAACAGATGCCAGCCCTTCTGCCTGACTGTTTGTATTTGTCAAATTATTTATCTCTTTTTTTCACCTCTGAAAGACGAATGGGACATCACTAGTGAAATCCATGCAATACCTAAAGATAACTTTAAGTGATTGCGGACGCTGAATCATTACGCAGAACTTCTGGCATGTATAGTATCACATATTTAACCTAACTCGTTCATACTCGCCTGATTTTGTGTTACATCTGGCTGTACATTGTCCTCGCCGCTCTTCCCCCCAACGCTTTCAACATTCTTGCGTGCAGCGAGAAAGCGCGCGCATCGCTAAGAGGTTAGCGCGACGCGAGTTTACACACGCCTAGTGCTGCTTAACGAGTAAACCTAGTGCACTGCACAGTTATCTTTCCCTCATCTGTTTAGTCAAATGTGTATAAAGGAGCTTCCGTAAACAATGCAACATCACGACGCGCACAAATACCTCCATATGTACTTGCTGAAGCATGCAGTCTGCAACGTCCTAGCGGCGTTACACGGAGAGTTAGGTAGGCCAGAACAACGCATGCGCAAGGAACTGTGCACAAAGCCATAACTCGAGTCAGACTTTGTTCTAGAGGACGCTACGCGCTCGGTTACGAAACTACAGCCACCCTGAAGCTCAATTCAGGCATTCTAGCTCAACTTTGCAGATAAGTGAACGAGACTTCATTTCGCCCGGGCTACGTCGTTACTCAAGCTCGCTGGGTGTTTCGAGACCACCGGAGCCGAGAAATACAGACATGCCGAAAAAAAAAACAATCTCGTACAAGGCTGGAAACCCTTAGTAAGCGAACTGAACTCGAGGTAGACGAGCCTCCAGCGCTCCACCTACTTTTCCACGCTCACAAGACGTTGTCCAGTTTGAGCAATTGAGACATTTCCACAAAGACCTTTATTTATTTTTTTTTCAGCCAGCTAGTTGTGAACCGATGGAGATATCTATATAGGAATCTAGATGTAGCAATGATGTCTGGCTAGAGCGCAGTATCAGAGAGCAGACACAATAAACAAACGGCAGCTCCTATGTTACTGTTGTAAAACTCGGTTGCAGATCATAATTAGCACACAATAAGGTAGTTGTTTACGTTATCGCGACGGGTATTTATGCTCAACCTCTAAGGCCATATTAAGGGGAAACATGATGTAGTTAACGCCAGCATAAGATTACACGCAAGAATGTTTGATTCGCCACAAAAGTCTCTCGATTTCAAGATGCACGCGCCAGTGGGATGGTCAATCCATTTGATTTTACGGTACCTGTTCTCATTGCTGGTTTATTTGTATTATGTGATTTAATATGATAATATCTGGGGTTTTACGTCCCAAAACCAAGATATGATTATGAGGGGCACCGTAGTGGAGGGCTCCGGAAATTTAGACCATCTGGTGTTCTTTAACGTGCGCTGACACCGCACACTACACGGGCCTCTACCATTTCGCCTCCATCAATTATGTGATTTGGAGTCAGTAAGAACTTGACGAGGGATTGATGGTTCATACTTGTGAATGGTTTGGGAATTTTCTTTGTAAATGAGCTTGATTAAAGTAATAGCTGGCACCTTCAAAATATTGCCCTACATGTAACAAAGCGCGGAAACGGAAAAAAAATAGTTGAGGAGATTCAACGGGATAGGGCAACGTCCTGTAGAACACAAAAAGGCCGCTTGGTACAAGCACCCTTGCTTTGTATAATTGTGTTTTTGCTTAAAACTATGGTTAACTACAAATTTAGAAGGCAGCGGCATTTTTCTCTTCAAAGGCGGGTGAAAATCTTGGAAGGCGCTTGAGCTTCGCTTTCAAGAGTAGAACGCGATAGATTAATGAGACCATGTTTGTATCTCCTTCCCAGTCGCTAGCCTGGCTTAGCTCCTCGAAGGACACCTAAACCGGGCTGCAAGAAAAGCCAAAGTGCGGCCACGCGCCTGCTCCTATATTCATGCATGCGGCGCTACAGAACACGGAAAGCGCGCCTGCGGGCTTTCTGTGAAGCCGCCGAAGAACCTCCGAGATGTGCGTACAAGCAACACTAAATGGTGTATATACTAAATAGCTCGCCGTTAGTATGCTAGAGAATGTATGTGTGGTGGCAGAAAAAGCCGGTAATAAAGAAAAAAAATAAATGTGTGGTGGCCGAGCGGCTCAGCGCTTCGCGCCATGGAATGAGTGTTTGCAGGTTCAACTCTCCAATCCCACTCGAACCGAAGATTTTTTTTATTATTTCTTTAGTTGCATCTACCTCGAATTTTCGCTCACAGACAACGCTGATTTTTTGCTCACGACCAGAGACGCCGATGCCGCCGACCCCGGAATTTCTGCGAAACAAGCTCATTAACTCTATCTCCTTAATATGGCCGTGCGCCAATGAATGTGGAATGAGTTTATTTACCTTGACGTCATTCCGCACCCATTGGTGAAAGCTGGAATTGTTATCGTAGTCGGCCATGCGACTTTCGACTGACGTCGTGTCCCCGATGGCTTGTGACTCCGTCATGCGGCTAATGAGCGAATTCTCGATAGCCAAGGTAGAAATGCTTGCGCACTAATAACACTGTAGCAGCTTAAACGTGCCTTTTTGCAAACTGCATACAGAGAAGCACCGTCGCATCTTCTTCGTTCTCCCTACACTAAGATGCTCATGACGCGACATATCTTCCGGGGCACCTTACGCCCACTTTCATTTCTGCGCTGTGGCGTCCACGATGTCGACAAGTATTTGTGAGTCAACTCGTTTGACATGCCCTCCTTAGCAACGCTATACTCAGAAGAGAATCAATAGCCCCATAGTGTAAACCGGAAGTGAACGTAGGGCGGTAACCGCATGCCGTTACTGCAGCGGAAGTTACGCAAGACTACCATCCCTATTGCTAGCGAGAGTATACTGGTGGCAGCGCGACCTGTTCGGCAAGGGAGCAGCAGCAGCAGCAGTCAAGGTGAGCGAAACACGGTAGGCATCAAAGGTGTTTAATAGAAAATGCTACATTCAAAACTCTCTTAACATTGTGACAAGTGTCAAACCAGAATTTTCCTAGAGTACATCTAAAAAACATAACCCTTTTGTGTAATGCCATATTAGAGAGAAAGCGTTTTTTTTTTCTGCTGAGGTAAATGCTAAGTTAATATTAAAATAAGATATCGTTGTTGAGCAGGAGAGCTATGTACCTAGATTAGATTGCTAACGTGGTGTGCATTAAACTTTGCAAACACTTCGAGGCTTCTTAAGGAAACGAGTAACACAAACCACACGTTGAGCATTACCCGTCAGGAACAATTAGCCGTCTTAAACACACAGAGCGTGTGATGGAATTGCTACTGTTTCTTCGCTGTATTTATCGTGCCCATGATAAGATGGCGGAGATCGGGCTTCACTTTCGGCCCATTACTTCAAGTGCACGACTTTTTGAATGTTCTGTGGTTGGCATCAATGTATATCGCCGATGTAATGGGAAAAATTCCTGCTCTGCCATAGTTGAGTACATTGGATTATTGCGATAGCAATTGTATGGACACTTTCGGTGGGTTTTTGCCGTCACCGTCATGTCCCAGATATATATATATATATATATATATATATATACATACATATATACACACACACACATATATATATATATACATATATATATATAGTATTAATGAGAACTAACAGACAAAGATGCCAAGGAAAGTATAGGGGAAGCTATTAGAAGTAATTGTAATGTAAATGTGAAGAAATGAAAGTGGACGAAAAGATAACTTGCCACCGGCAGGATCCGAACCTGCGACCTTCGAATAACGCGTCCGATGCTCTACCACTGAGCTACGGTGGCGGTCATCTCCCCGTCCACTTTATGGGGTATATATGTGTACTTAAACGTGGGAGCGTCAGTCAGCGCCGCCTGTTGCCATTACGGCGAGTGTGGAACACTCTTTTTTTGCCTGTAGGCGTCACGTAGTACGTGATCTTATTACGAGAGGGCAGCTGACTAGTAATCCCTCGCATACCACCTGAAGGCATCAAGTCTGCCAGAACGAGACCCTCGTTATGAATGAAGGAAGGAATTGTAAACTTAAGGGCTCGTTTGCTTTGTTAAACATAGTATTAATGAGAACTAACAGACAAAGATGCCAAGGAAAGTATAGGGGAAGCTATTAGAAGTAATTGTAATGTAAATGTGAAGAAATGAAAGTGGACGAAAAGATAACTTGCCACCGGCAGGAATCCGAACCTGCGACCTTCGAATAACGCGTCCGATGCTCTACCACTGAGCTACGGTGGCGGTCATCTCCCCGTCCACTTTATGGGGTATATATGTGTACTTAAACGTGGGAGCGTCAGTCAGCGCCGCCTGTTGCCATTACGGCGAGTGTGGAACACTCTTTTTTGCCTGTAGGCGTCACGTAGTACGTGATCTTATTACGAGAGGGCAGCTGACTAGTAATCCCTCGCATACCACCTGAAGGCATCAAGTCTGCCAGAACGAGACCCTCGTTATGAATGAAGGAAGGAATTGTAAACTTAAGGGCTCGTTTGCTTTGTTAAACATAGTATTAATGAGAACTAACAGACAAAGATGCCAAGGAAAGTATAGGGGAAGCTATTAGAAGTAATTGTAATGTAAATGTGAAGAAATGAAAGTGGACGAAAAGATAACTTGCCACCGGCAGGAATCCGAACCTGCGACCGATATATATATATCGAAAAAGGCACACAGAAATATAAATTAGAAGAAAAAAATTCCGAAGCGCCCGACCGGAGATTCTAACCAGCGACCCCTCGCTCCACAGCCCGCCGCCTTAGATTACTATACCACGCGCCATGCTTGCGCCGGCATGTTAACGGCAGGCTATTTATATACACCATTTACCGCTGGCGGTACGCAGGTCTTAGAGGAGCTTGGGCGTGTTTTCAATAACGCAACGCTCCTACATTTTCTTTCAATTTGAAAACTGCCCTTGAGACGCGCACGAAAAAGTGGCCCCTTTCTTTACCCACTCGTGATGTGGAAAGAAAGAAAAAAAGATAACCGGGAACACATTGGGTCAGACGCCACCACGTGGCAGGAGACGCAGAGGGGTCACTCCACGGGCCGCAGTTTAAAAGAAAAAGAAATATTTCAGAGTGTCGGATTCTAGACTAGCAGCGCGTTGCTCAAACACAAAGACGTAACAACTGTGACAGTTGTTAGTTCACGCTTGTCCTGTGTATACCCGCGCGTTCTTGTCGAGCGTCCGTCTTTGTGCTTCAGCGGCGCGCTACAAGTGTCGAGCTGCTTGTCCTTCTTCATGTGACATTCCAATGTCTTGCTATCGCATTCATTGGCTTCCCCGTTTCGGCGAAACTGTGACTTTTTTCTGAACTGTCCCCCCTTTTTGCTGAGCTCGCAAGTTAGCAAAGAAGACCGTGTTGGGGGGACAAAGTTGTCAGAAAGGTGGATGCCTCGATCAGTCAGGCGTCGCCCGGTGACATATTCTGCAAGAAAGCAAAAGCAGCAGCACTCAGAGAAGTCGAGGAACGTTGGCAAATAAAGCTTCTCTTTAATATTTCAGTTTGCAGATATCGCAACATGTGTATTTTCTAATATCAATAGGCTCGCGAATATTTTACACTTTCGAGAATTGTCAGTGTAGTGCGCAACAGCGGCACATCAGCGGGCCTCGGTGACACTGCGCGCGAATACCGTGAACCTGTACCTTACGGTTTCCTTTCTTGTAGGCGGACAAGAGAAGCTTCATAGAACTTCGTATGCTTTGCGCCATCGTATCGGAAGAGGTCCTTCGCGGTAAATGCAATTTGCCCATCATCGTATACCGGCTCACAGTACGAGATCCTGCTCCAATGGAATGCACTCGGAGGAGGTTTGGCATTCCGACTGTAGGCGTAGAAAAGAACGGCACGGGCGAGGGACGGTGCATTGCCTGTCATAGTTCACAGCGAATAACGGCATCTGAGGTAGGAAACCGTCGTCAAATGACCTCTTGCGAAATGTGAACGCCGAAGTGACACCGGATATTGCATTCGCTGCTTGACAGAAGGACGTGACGCGCACAGCATTCTGACACCAGTGGCCAAGCAGAACTAAGCTGCTTGCCGGTTGCGGTCCCTGCTTTCAGACAGGGTTCGCGCTGGAAACTGGAATGTGCAGCTGTAGACTGTAATGTTACAGGTCCGTGCCTGAACGCAGTGTGTGCGTATATGTATGTATGTATGTATGTATGTATGTATGTATGTATGTATGTATGTATGTATGTATGTATGTATGTATGTATGTATGTATGTATGTATGTATGTATGTATGTATGTATGTATGTATGTATGCATGCATGCATGTATGTATGTATGTATGTATGTATGTATGTATGTATGTATGTATGTATGTATGTATGTATGTATGTATGTATGTATGTATGTATGCATGCATGTATGTTTGTATGTATGTATGTATGTATGTATGTATGTATGTATGTATGTATGTATGTATGTATGTATGAATGAATGCAAGATAAAGAGTTTCTTCGGTACTGTCGCGTCTGCGCCTAAGTTCATTAATCTTCAGGCTAATACTGCGCACCACAATAAAAAAATGGCACGACATATTTTTGGAAATCCGGAACTCACAATCACAGGATGGTTTGTTTGAATGAACATTTGTTTTAATAAGTTGAAAAGAAAGAAGAATGTTCACACGAAAGACTGAAAAACACACGCATTTGAGTTCGTCGCACGGGGGACACAAACAGCGTGCGCCGAACTTGCGCACAGTTTCTCGCGCTCAGACGCGCACAACCGCGCCGTCACACGAACGCGCGCACACTACTAATGCACAATCCCACCACCATGCTAGTCCCAAGCCACTGTCCGCTAATCGTGGCGCACAAGTTGGTTGGTGCTAGCTACGCGTTAATAAAATAGCTTACAATATATTGCACACCAACCGTATCAAGATCAACCGCATCTACTTTCATGCAAACCGCCCGATCAAAGCTTCCCAATATATACACCCCAACTCGCCAGGTTGTGAGTGGTCATATATTGATTAATTGCCTACATTGTGTTAGTTTCGAAATAGTAACTACTGTTTACAGTTATTAGACACTTTCGAGAGCATATTTTTTTAAACTATATTTTCTTCTGTTTGCATTACCGTGTCTTTATGATGATGTTCATTCGTACTAACATACGTATTGAATAACCTCAACGAGTATAATTGGGGCCTTGTGCGATGGCACTCCAAAACAAAATTGCCAATTTAATGTATATTTTAGAAAAAAGACTAATTAATCGTGAGCGCTAATAAAACAATTACAGTGCCTCCTGCATACATTATAAGTAGCAAAAAAGATTCAAGGAGACTTTTTGTACATTCCAAAGTGCGTACGGCGAAAGCGTGTGGCCATTCGACTGACTATGCCATGTCTTTTTTCTTTTACACTCTCAGTGGGATAACACACAAACTGAATGTGTGCGTGTTTTCTTGTTTAATTATTTACCGCGAATCTCACCGAGACGCGAGACTAATCTTCCTTCCGTTCGCATGCGTTCGTATTTTTCGCGCTTTGCGCATCGCGCAAACGCCATCCGCATTCCAGCGCCTAAATTGACGGACCCTTTGTAAATTCCAAAGTGTGTTCCGCGAACGCCTGCGTCCATTGAGACGGGGTCAATCAGAATGATTCCAAACGCTGGGCACAATTACGCTACGCAAGCAAAGCGCGAGCGCTGCAGAGTCCGACGCGACCGGCGTCCGTTTGCGCACCCCGGCGGCCACCTGGCTCCGTGCCAGGGCTAGGACGGACGGACGGGCACGGACAGACGGACGGACAGACGGACGGACACGGACGGATGGACGGATGGACGGATGAATAGACGGACACGGATGGACGGACACGGAGGACGGGTGGACGGACGGACGAACGTGAGCATGAGACATTAAAGGCTTTCGCCTTGAATATACAACTAGGGGCGCGGATTTCGTAAAGTAATTGGAAGCGTGTGTTTATGCAACGAAGCAGCCATTCGTGGAGACGCGAGCGTAAATCTACGAATACGTTTATCGTAGCTTCCGGATTTCACAGGCAGCGGTGGAGATATAAATGCTGACAATCGAGAATTCCTGTGAAAGGCAAGTTGCCGTACGTGGTTTAAGCCCATTGGCGATAGTTCAATTGAAAGCATTCCACAATACTAAGTGCGTTGGAGGGATTTACGAAGTCAACTTCGAACTTCGTTTACAGATTGAATGGGATACGTACGCCCCCACGCAAGGACTAAGTCCCGCGAAAAACGCTGCGGCTTTGCCATAGAAAATAAACCGAATGCTCTATTTCAATAGATTTCGGTCGTGCCCATTTCACAATGCATTTCTCGTTCCAAACGAAATGCCACACCGAAGTTCCAAATCGCTTTATGCGCGTCTGGCATTGCAAGGAAGATGCGCCCGTTGGAAGGGCCAAACGAGGTTCCAGTAGAAATAAAGAAGGTTGTTTGAAAGTACGCTGCGTCGCAGTGGTATTTGCATTTCAAAACGCTTCTAATACGATTGCCTAGAGGTGTAGCGCCTGTTGTGCATATGGCGATTCCTTATAAAACAATGCACACACACACACACACACGCACACACACACGCACACACACACGCACACGCACACACACACACACGCACACACACACACGCACACACACACACGCACACACACAAACACACACACACACACACACACACACACACTGCATTTTGGATACTTCATGACACAAGCGTAAAAACTCCCGAATTCAACATTTAGCCCTCATAATTTAAGGAAGCATGTGCAAGATACCGAAAGTATCACGTATTGACACACGTTCTCATTGCATACAAATGCTGTTTACTGTGTTTAGGTGCGCGGATTGTCGACGTACAGGTAACCTAATCTTTGTTAGAAACTTAAAGCAAGCGTGACTGTTTAGTTCCGTATTCCCCACGGCCGTGCATAGTGAACTGTAACAGCTTACACATCTCCTTTCGAAAAGTTTGCTAAATCAACAATGCATACTCGACGAGTTGTTATCACTTAAAACCTCGATTATACACTAAAATCTCTCTCATTTGGACGTACGAACTATCGTAATGATGACAAACCGTACTCAATACAACTTTTACTGGTCGAAAGCACAGTGCCACGCGCATTCTCGTTTTGCTGTCCACTATGTAGCACGACTTTATTTGAAGTGGGTATACGCTGCGCAAAAATTTTACTTCGCCACTTGCATGAAATCACGCGCTGTGGTTGTCTAGTGCTTATGGTGCTTGAATGTTGACCCGAAGGAAGCAGAATCGAATCCCGGCCGCCGTGAACGCATTTCAATGGAGCCAAATGCCCGCGCGCTTAGATTCAGGTAGAGATTAATGAATCCCAGGGGGGTCTAAATTTCCGGAGCCTTCCACTGCGGCGTCTCTGATAATCATATCATTGTCTCGGTACGTAAAACCGTAAAAATTATTATGATATATTACCCACGCGAAGTTTTGTCGTATGAAACAGCGTGACTAGACTGAAGACAATTTGAAGGAAATGATGTCTTAAAAACTTTTCTATTAGCTGGAGGAAAAAGTTTGGTGCTTTTTACTAACTGACAAAATACAAAAAAAACATGGAAGTCGGGACGGTTTTGAACGAACGAATCAAACACGCAAACCATAAACTGAGCTCAAGCCATAACGCTAAGACAACTACGAATAAAATCGTACTATTCACCGGTTCAAACCAGGGATTTGTACGGAGCAGAAGGAATGGAAATTGCATGCAAAACTTGAAAAAAAGTTTATGCACGTTATAACACATTCCCTGTGACTGCGCTTCACTGGGGCCAGGTATTATGCAGGAACGCTCCGAAAGGCTCATCAAATCCCCCAATTTACCACACTCAAGTCCTGGCTGTCCAGTACGCGCACAATAGGGCCAGGAGGCTCGACTTCCCTGTTCCGTCGTAGGAGTAGCCGGGTTGGCGCACTCGCGTCATGTACAAGATAAACAATAAAGTTTTGAAAAAGAAAAAAAAATCACAGAGATAAGAATAACAACAACAGCGCAAAACGAAATGCTAGCAGAGGTCATAACATTGTTAACAGCTATTTTGACACGTCTCTCAACCTCAAAATAGTCAGAAGCGAGACGAAAATTTTCTTAATAGAAGATTTCACACCGCTGTGTAGGCCGTTCCACCCTTGGGTACCCAGTTCCGCCTGAGCACGTGGAGGAACTTTCTGTCCTATATAATTTGCCTGTATATGAGTTCTCTTAAGAACTAGTGATAGTAATGAGTAACTCCACAGGGTTAAGCGAGCTCCACGCTCTGCAGACTCCTCTTCGATCCAGTCAAGCTCATTAAGAAAACTTCCCAGCCATGAATAGCAGCACCCGCTCTGTAATAAAAGGCAGCGGTTCAGACAAGCAGCCGTCTATGCAATTAAGTATAGCCTCGATCTCTCCTACGAGAAAAGTTCACAGAGCGAGTAAAATCGAAATTTCGAGGTGCGGGAATGACGGGTGTCTTTCAGTGTCTCGATAATTATCACTGCCGTATTAACAATAAAGGTAATTAAACCGCAAATAAACGCACCCGTAATCAGGGCAGGCCACGCTGGGCTCCGTATAAGCACGAAGACCCAAACTAAGCGTGAGTGTCGCGAAGAAACGAGGAAATCACGTCAGACGTGGAAGGCTGGCGCGTTTATGCCAAATTTAGAAGTTTTTCAGCAGTCCTGAACATCGAATGGAACGTTTAGAAAACCGAAAGTTACGCGGAATTGGTGCCAGCGGACCTTGATGGTAAAGGGCAAGAGAACCGCAGACGCATACACGAAGCTTCCATCTTGTCTTGCCATTGCCCAGATCGACAGCTTGAAGTTTGGTGAACTTCTCAGTCTGAGTGTTGGCTCTCTTCTTCTTTTTTAACTGAAAATGATCACCCATGACTGGGCCTGGCAGGAATAATAACATTTGGGCCGTGGAAGTTCAAGCGGCACGCCAAGTTTTCGTTTTCGTAAACCTCAAACCAAGCTAATTGTAATATGTGTTGATAGATAAGATCAGTTTCACTAAATGTGAATGAAAACTGAAGAGGTGCACTTCCACATCCTCAATGCTCTGTTGACATTAAAAACAACATTCGCTATACGTCCTTCGTACGTTCGGCTGAGTTGCAGGCAACCGAGCGACACAAATTGGGTATATCCGGCCGCTCTTATTTTGGGACGACGCAGAACCCGTTTCTCTTTCTGCTGTCAACAACACACTGATATCTGTGTCAACAAACAGACTGTCACATTCGGCTTTCCGTCGAGACGGTCCTGTTTGTCAGCGATGTGAAAGGTGATCGGAAATGTGATAAGAAACCAAGGTGGCTCTGCATATAAGGTGAATTTGCGCCTGTATACGGCAGGTTCGTTGCTGCGAAAGCAAGAATAACAAATGACAAGTTCGATGACTAGGCAAAATATTAGCCCATTTTGACAAGTATCCTATGAAATTTAAACCAAGGCACACCAAGAGAGAGATTGCAAACGCCAGAAGCACCACGATTCAGATATCGCCTTTGCGAACGGTGAATTGAACAAGTGCTCCAATATAACGACTGTTTTACGCAGATGGAAGCGCCGAGTTAACCATGCTGAGTACATGTAAGGGTAGTTCCTGCGGCGAATCAATTTTCACGAAGGCCCACAAAGTGGGGAGAGTTTGTGGGAGGAATAAAATGGTTATTCAGACATTTGTAGTGAGAAACAAGAAGAATGCCATTTCAGATAAAGCTTCCTAGTTACGGAAACTTTTGTTCCATTCTACTGTATGAAGACGAGAACAAAAACATTCTGGGATGGTTCCGCTATCATATGATCTATTCACAAACAGTGTGGTGGTTTTGACGAGCCAAATCCGGGATTTATGAACGAGAAGGCTTATCTATCACGTCACGAGATCGAATTAACCGACAACTCGAAGCAAGGGAACTGAAAACGAGAACTCAGATTCCCCAATATTTCCAACGCGAAGAAATCTTTATGAACGCAAAAGGAAAGCGAGAAAATACAAGATAGAGAACGATATCCTTTCATGTATCTTCTAAGAATGCTTCATCCACTAATGTTTATTAATACTGTGTACGCCGTTCATGAGATTATCACGCAGTGTATCAGGGTGCAAGCACCGTCTGGCCAAAGAGCACCAATACAGCAGCTTTGAAATTTCACTAATAGGATTAATAGTAATAATAGTTATTAGGGTTTTAAATCCCAAAACCACAATATGATTATGAGGGACGCCGTACTGGAGAGCTTCAGAAAACTTCACGAACTGGGATTCTTTAACGTGCACTTAAATCTAAGTATGCGGGCTTCTAATATTTCGCCTACATTGAAATGTGGCCCCCACGTCCGGGATTCGATCTAGCGACCTTAGCGTCAGATGTCGTACGCCAGAACCACAAGACCACTGCGGAACACTGCGGATGAGTCTGACTGTTAATGAGACATGGCTGAACAAGATGCCTAAAACTGAATAGCTCTAAACTGCTCTCTGTGTATAAGTGTTACAATGATATTGTGATTGTACAGCCGAGTACGCTTAAAATATTGTAAATTTGGAAACAAGGTAACTATATCGCGATGTGAGTATAAGGGGACCGCTGACTGTTGTTAACTAGTATCACAGAAATGTCACCAAGTTCTCGCGATTGTCGTTCACGAATGCAGAGGAAGAGTAGAAGAGCCAGAGCGGAGCCTTCGGGAACGCCAAGGGTGGCAGGGCAAACGTAAGGGGGGCCGGTATTTGACCGAAAGCCAAGAGATTCTGTTCCTGAAATAAATTTCTAATAAATTTTACAGACAAACATGCTCGGTACAATCAGAGTGTTTACGAATATCAACTCGAAGTGCCGAACGCTTTGCTGAGCTAGCAATAAAAGACACCAAAAGTTCCTTTTTTGCCTGAGAACCACCTTATAGGCGAAAATATTAGTGGTAACTCATTATATTTTTAAGGAATCATGCTCATCCTGCAGTGTAAACGTTTCGACCAAAAATAAACTAAGTGTGGTGTATACGAGCACCATGACTAACATATTTTAAATGCGAAGCATTTCTTAGCGAACTTCGGCGAGTTTGAGCGTATCTATCTATCTATCTATCTATCTATCTATCTATCTATCTATCTATCTATCTATCTATCTATCTATCTATCTATCTATCTATCTATCTATCTATCTATCTATCTATCTATCTATCTATCTATCTATCTATCTATCTATCTATCTATCTATCTATCTATCTAGCCGCCTACGACTTTGTGCTCTCCTGGCCGTATCGTTAACGGGATTTATACCAAATTTGGTATGGCATAACATGACCGTATGACGAACATAAATGGCTGGTCATATCATGAAAATCATGACTAAATTGTCATGAAAAGTATGATTTACATGCCACGCTCATGGGGCGTTCGCGGCCGTTTCGTTAGCTTGATATACACCAAATTTGGGATTGAGTGACGTGACTGTATGACGAACATAAATGGCAGATGGTAATATGCAAATAAGGACGTGCATGTCATGAACAACATGATTTGATTTACATGCCACGCTCATGGCGAGCTCGCGGCCGTTTCGTTAGCTTGAGATACACCAAATTTGGTATTGAGTGACATGACTGTATGAGGAACATAAATGACAAGTGGCAATATGGAAATCATGACATGTCATGAGCGACATGACTTGCATGCCACGCTCATGGCGTGCTCGCGGCCGTTTCGTTAGCTTGAGATACACCAAATTTGGTATTGAGTGACATGACTGTATGACGAACATAAATGACAAGTGGTAATATGGAAATCATGACTTGTCATGAGGGACATGACTTGCATGCCACGCTCATGGCGTGCTCGCGGCCGTTTCGTTAGCTTGAGAAACACCAAATTTGGTATTGAGTGACATGACTGTATGAGGAACATAAATGACAAGTGGCAATATGGAAATCATGACATGGCATGAGCGACATGACTTGCATGCCACGCTCATGGCGCGCTCGCGGCCATTTCGTTAGATTGATATTCACCAAATTTGGGATTGAGTGACGTCACTGTATGACGAACATAAATGACAAGTGGCAATATGGAAATCATGACATGTCATGAGGCACATGACTTGCATGCCACGCTCATGGCGTGCTCGCGGCCGTTTCGTTAGCTTGAGATACACCAAATTTGGTATTGAGTGACATGACTGTATGAGGAACATAAATGACAAGTGGCAATATGGAAATCATAACATGTCATGAGCGACATGACTTGCATGCCACGCTCATGGCGCACTCGCGGCCGTTTCGTTAGCTTGAGATACACCAAATTTGGTATTGAGTGACATGACTGTATGACGAACATAAATGACAACAGGTAATATGGAAATCATGACTTGTCATGTGCGACATGACTTGCATGCCACGCTCATGGCGCGCTCGCGGCCATTTCGTTAGCTTGATATTCACCAAATTTGGGATTGAGTGACGTCACTGTAGGACGAACATAAATGACAAGTGGCAATATGGAAATCATGACATGTCATGAGGCACATGACTTGCATGCCACGCTCATGGCGTGCTCGCGGCCGTTTCGTTAGCTTGAGATACACCGAATTTGGTATTGAGTGACATGACTGTATGAGGAACATAAATGACAAGTGGCAGTATGGAAATCATGACGTGTCATGAGCGACATGACTTGCATGCCACGCTCATGGCGCGCTCGCGGCCATTTCGTTAGCTTGATATACACCAAATTTGGGATTGAGTGACGTCACTGCATGACGAACATAAATGACAAGTAGCAATATGGAAATCATGACATGTCATGAGGGACATGACTTGCATGCCACGCTCATGGCGTGCTCGCGGCCGTTTCGTTAGCTTGACATACACCAAACTTGGTATTGAGTCACGTGACTGTATGACGAACATAAATGACAAGTGGTAATATGGAATTCATGACTTGTCATGTGCGTCATGACTTACATGCCACGCTCATGGCGTGCTCGCGGCCGTTTCGTTAGCTTGAGATACACCAAATTTGGTATTGAGTGACGTGACTGTATCAAGAACATAAATGACAGGTCCTAACATGTAAAACATGACATGCAAATTATGTAAAGCATGATTTGCTCTTTCCTGGCTGCTTCGCATTACATCGATTCCCACAGTGCGTGGGATCTGCCGGCTTCTTTTTTTATTAATAATAATGAGAACTAACGCACAGTAATGCCAAGGAAAGTGTAGGGCAAGTTATTTGTAGTAAATGTAATGTAAATATAAAGAAAGAAAATATAACTTGCCGCAGACAGGGACCGAACCTGCGACTTTCGAATAACGCGCTCGATGCTCTACCAACAGAGGTACCGTGGCAGCTATTCCCCCCCCGTCCACTTTATGGGGTATATTTGTGCATTTAAACGTAAGGGTGTCAGTCAGCGCTGCCAGTAGCCATGACGGCGAGTGTGGAACACCCTTTTAGATGCGGAGCATCTCTTGCTCGGGGGTATGTCCCGCGGCGTCGGCGACGGCGTCCGCACTCACACTACGCATGCGCAAATCTCCTACTTCCCTCTCTCCAACAGCTACGCGTTAGTCTCTTCACTTCTCTCCTACCACCTGCTTGCGCTTCTCCCGCGTTCTCGCTTCTGCTCCCACGGCGCATGCGCTACTCTCCTCCTCTAGTCTCCTCTCCTTCAAGTGTGAATATAAAGCGGATAGAGCGCTCCTCCTCCCCCGCGCTGCGGCCGCGCACGCTCCTCCTTTACGCGGCCGTTTACGCAGGCGTTCGGTCATCTTCTCTCCTCTCCTCCCCCCGCGCTGCAGCCTGTAAACGCACTCCATCCTATCCCTCCCCCATTTCATGTAACCGCGTGCGCTCGGTCGAGGAAGTACCGCTTGAATCGTGCGGTCGCTCCGTCGGTTCCCGGTCGCTGCAGTTGTCTCGAAAGCCTCGCTACCCTCACCGCAGACTCGCGTTGTCTCTCTGTAGCGGAAGCGGTAGCTCGAAGCCGACGCTTGGCTTCTACGGCCGAGTGAACGTAAACGGAAACTTGGTGTGCACCCCCCAATGCTGCTTCGCATCCCCTCATGGTTCCCTTTAGCGGGAGATGGTGTAATTTTAGATGTGAAGCATCTTATGACGAAGCTTAATCCGGTGGTGGTGTGCGGCGTGACCTCCCTTACTGCGCATGCGCAAACCCTTTCAAAAAAAATAAAATAAAAAACCTCCTCTCCCCCTCTCTCTCCTCTAGGCATCCCTCCCCGCGGCATCCACACCCTCACTGCGCATGCGCCGCCCCTCCTCTCTCCCCTCCTATGCTCCCCCCCTCTCTCCTCTAGGCATCCCTGCCCACGCTCCCACTGCGCATGCGCGTCCCCCCCCTCTCTCACCTCTCCTACGCTCCCCCCCTCTCTCCTCTAGGCATCCCTGCCCACAGCGTCCACACCCCACTGCGCATGCGCGTCCCCCCCCTCTCTCTCCTCTCCTACGCTCCCCCCTCTGTCGCCACACGACGCAGACGCAGGCAGCGTCTGCTAGCGAGTTTCTTGGTTGAAAAAACCGACTGCTCGCGCTGCACAACCGTTCACTGTCCATCCCGTGGTGGTGCCAGTGGGATATTTCTCCTGTGCGTTGTCGAACGATAAAAAATTCGCAGCGTGCGCGTTAACTAAAAGCGGACTGCGGGTCTCTGTGTCCAGTCGGAGTCTTCTGTCTCTCATTGCCCATTAGCAGCGATTGGCATGTTCCAGTACGAAACACCGCTCCATCACTGCGTGCTTTGCGCCTCCCCAGTTTTCTCTCCTGCGCAGTGCTGCGATGAGCGCCAGCGTCAACGCCGCCGCCAGTGTAAGCGTTAGCGCCCGCTGCTTCGCATCTACACATGGTTCCCTTTAGCGGGAGATGGCGTAATTTTTTCTTAGAGTGTTGGTGTGGGCTTGACACCATAAATAAGGCAATTTGATTATCATAAGCTCGTAGAAGAATCACTTCGAGGGTCTCTTACATATAGCTAAGACGACTCGATAGTGAAAGGCGAATCGTCATGTCAGAACTCGATGAGCCCTTTAGGTTCGTTTCATGTCATTTCGCACTTATAGAACCTCCTCTAGTATTGCATACCTATTTTGCCTACGACACAATTCACTAAGCCCTGGATATACGTATTCCCTCGCGTGCTCTTTCTGCGTAACTACATTGCCATCAGGAGGACAAAAGACGTGAACGCCCCTTTTCATTTTTTTGTCACGCGAACGCTGAAAAAACGAAGTGAGCACGCAGCTCACGCGCCTTCAGCCACACTTGAGCTCGTTTCGCAGAAATTCCGGCGTCGGCGTCAGTGTCGGCGCCGTTGGTTGTGAGCGGAAAATCATCATCTTGTCCGTGACCGAAAAATCGAGACAGATGCAAATAAAAGAAATAATAAAAAAATGCCCCCCACCTCCCCGAAGGGAATCGTGAGGAAATGCGAATGCATTTCGCGCGTGCTTCACTCCATATATATATGGTGGTTGTGGTTCGAAGAAGGAAAAGGCGCCTAATTTCTGCAGCCCGGTCGGGAGCACGGCGCAGCGCCTGCTTTTTTTTATCGCGGTAGCTCCGGTGAGCTCCCGCGATGCGAGCGCCCTCACGCGCCAGAGCGCGCTCCTCCTCTCCACTTTGCTAGGGGCGAGGATAAGCGCGCGCGAGCTGCTCTTTTTCATCGAAGAGGGCGACCCACTAGAAGGCGCTGGAGAGGACGACCCACTAGTTCCAAAGCTTCGCTACAATTATCCCGGGTACGAAAAGGGAGCCGCTTGGCGCACTAACAGCTGGTTACTATGAGCGGGTCATGGTAGACCTTGATGCGCTCGACGTTGACAATGTCGCGCTCTCGACGGCGCATGTCCGAAGATGGTTCGATGGGTTCGATCAGGTAGTTTACAGGGGAAGTGCGTTCGACGATACGGTAGGGGCCTTCGTATTTGGGCAGTAGTTTTGAAGAGAGGCCAGTTGCAGTGGTAGGGATCGAGAGCCA
>JALIZH010027060.1:0-17723 GCA_030522465.1 Rhipicephalus appendiculatus
TGTAATTTCGCCGAAAAAAACATTTTGTTGTCGAGTCCCCAAGACCACATAACCACTTTGGTCTCGCGAAAATAAATTTCACCTTCATTAAAAAAAATCTGAAGTTGTCACTGAGCCACAACCGCCTACTTCGAATTTCGCGAAAATGGGACTTCAATGAGATGCTACAAAAAAGCTATTGGAGCTGTAGGTCTGACAAATTTTCTCCACATACTACGGACAGTTTGCGTCGACAAGGCATTATTAATTCGCAGTTTTGATGCTGTTCTTTTTTTTTAAAAATTGCAAAATCGGCACAATGTTCAGTAATACTCATAATTAAGGTTTTTTTTTCTCCGCGTGTATAAATGCCAGGCTTCCCGAAATTTCTGAGAACATTCTCATATGTTCGATTAACAAATTTATTTAACGAAATTGCTGAGAGTCACTTCAAACGTGAACTAGGAATGTTTATGTACAGGTCTCTAAAAATGCAATATTTCGAAGATAATTTAAAAACGAAAACACCACCTTCGATTTTCTTTAACCTCTTCAGAATTAAGGCCAAGCACGTGTTCCAACTTAGTCTGTAAAAAAATGTTGCATTATTCTTGTGAGGTAGGAGTTATGAAGCACGAAAAGTCGCCAAATTCACGTAAACTGAGTAACCGCAACATTGAGCGAGCATGGAGCAATAGTTTCCATTATCATTATTTTTAGGTCGTGACTGTGTTCTGTGGAGTCGCGGATTGACAGAAAAAAACAGCAACAGTTGGTTCTGCACAACGAATTATTACTACATTTCACGCAAATCACAAAAGCTTTTACATGGGTGCCAGCCACTGAGCATGCCGCGATGCTGAGGAATCGCTTTCACGCTTCGCAACAATCGCTTTCAAAATCTTTCGCGCATGCGAGCCTGCGTACGGCTCACAAAGGAGGTGGCTGGGGACGGTGCGTAGCGGCCCAAGCGGCGCTTCTGCAGCCCGACCGCGCTCGCCCACTCCCTAAAAAAATCACAGCATATCCGCAGAGTGAATGATGATGGGTGGGCGAAGCTCCGGAGGTACATCATCAAAGACGTGATGGTGGTTGGTTGCATGTGGTCAAACGATATGCATGTGAGACCATATCGCGATGCCATGTGTTGTATGGCATCGCGATCGTCATCGTCATCAGCGTCATCGTTATGACGCATAGTGGGTACATTCCATGTGGTGTGCCGTGATGGCAGCGTCATCGTCATCACACAGGGAGATACTGCTGGTTACGCAGGTGGCTACTACGTACTACAAACTACAAGGGACGCACGACCTACGGCAAAGACGTGATGGTGGTTGGTTGCATGTAGTCAAACGATGTGCATGTGAGACATATCGCGATGCCATGTGTTGTATGGCATCGCGATCGTCATCGTCATCACGGCACACCACATTCCATGTGGTGTGCCGTGATGGCAGCGTCATCGTCATCACGCAGGTGGCTACTACAAACGTGGGACGCACGACCCACGGCATAAGGAGCTTCGCCCCTAAAAAAAAAAAAACTTCCCCATCTCCCGCTAAAGGGAACCATGTGTGGATGCGAAGCAGCGGGGTGATGGTTAGCTTGAGCGGGAGAAACGTCGCCGCTCTCGTATCGCGGCAGCGGCCCGGGCGCTCATCGCGGCGCTGCACAGGAGAGAGAATGAGGCGCACGCGCTCCGTCATTTTCATACCGCTCCGTCATTTTCATACCCCAGAGGAGTATGCAGCTGTCGCACCACCTGTCGTGCGCGCCTCTCCGTAGAGTAGAGCATTCCTAGAGGAGAGAAAGGGTGAGCGTAGGAGAGAAGGAGGAGACGCGCATGCGGTGTGGGGGTTGTGGGACGCGGGGAAGGAGGGACGGACAAAGCCCTCGTAAGCACATGCAAGCAAGATCAAGGAATGGAGTCAACGGGACGCGGGCGCCGCTCCATAGAGTAGAGTATTCCTAGAGGAGAGAAAGGTGGGGAGCGTAGGAGAGGAGAGAGAGGGGGTGTGGGACGCGGGAAGGAGGGACGGACAAAGTCCCCGCAAGCAAGATCAAGGAATGGCGTGAACGGGACGCGGGCGCCACTTCGTGGAGTAGAGGATTCCTAGAGGAGAGAAAGGCGGGGAGCGTAGGAGAGGATAGAGAGGCGGGTGGGACGTGGGGACGGACAAAGCCCCCGCAAGCACATGCAAGCAAGATCAAGGAATGGAGTCAACGGGACGCGGGCGCCGCTCCGTAAAGTAGAGGATTCCTAGAGGAGAGAAAGCTGGGGAGCGTAGGAGAGGAGGTATGGGACACGGGAAGGAGGGACGGACAAAGCCCCCGCAAGCACATGCAAGCAAGATCAAGGTATGCAGTCAACGTGGGCGTCATACGTCACCGGTAGAGCGCGTTATTCTTTGCTTGCACCCACCACCTGCCTAGCCATTGCTAAGCAGCCACTGTGTGCTCTCTGCCATGACTCTCATGACTGTAATGGCGGTTGACGGCCTTATTGTACTACAGTGTTCTGGTTCGCATAGTGGCTGCTTCCCTACTTATGAATGTGACCGGACGCGGGACGCGGGAAGGACGGACACAGCCCCGAGCATAAGATGCTTCGCATCTAAAAAATAAAAGACAGAACATAAATTAGAAACAGTTCAACTCGCTCAAAAAAAGGTGGAAGTAATAAGAGAACGTCGGCTTTCACTTGTGTTCGTCGTCGACAACCCGCAGTCCTCTGCTGGTCAACGAATGTGAGTACACGTGCGCGTATTGCACTCCCCCTGATATTGATGGCGACGTTGTGGAGCTCAGAGCGAGCGTTCTGCGCTGACTACCTAAAGAGACATAAGAAGAAGATTGCCTACAAGCGGAACTTTCGATGTGTCAAATATTTCAACGTCGCCTTTCTAAGCAAGCGCAAGCTTGAAGAAGCCTCATCCATCAGAGAAACTGGCATTTTTGTGCCAGAACTGTTTCAACCGCTTCAAACATATCGTCGGAGAGTCTCCGGATGCATCTCATTCTGTCGAAAATTTGGTTCCTGAACAAATTGCTGCCGAAGAGCTAAACGTAGTAGATGCGAAGCATCTTATGCTCGGGGCTATGTCCGTCCCACGGAGCAAGACGACAGGAGGAGAAACTCCGGACCCGCGCCAGCGCGAGCGTGCGCCGCGATAATGTCACCCTGGGAGAGGAGGTTGGCGAACGTGTGCGCAGCGATCCTCGCGGCGACGCGCGGAACTATTCGTTTTCCGCCGCGGTAGCAGCGAGCGAGCGCGCGCTCCGACGGCCCCCGGGCGTCGTCTGCTACATCTTCCACTGGCCGCTTGCGCTTACGTTGCCATGTGCCGCCAAAAAATAGTTTTTTGCCACAAAGGTTCGCGCTAAGAAAATAAAGCCGAGCAAGGCGTCTTAGTGTCACTCTTTCTTTCTGTTCATATTTTGTATCGCGTGCTTTTAGGAAGACAATGAAAGGAACAAACTGGCACACTTATGGTACATTCGACTGGTCGTTTTCGAGCGCTCCGCAGGCGCTGAAAAAATTACACGTAATATAGCAACTAAGCGTTGCTACTAACATTATCAGGTCAAAACATAATCAGGAAGGAGAAACATGACTTGGATAACAGCTTGTTCTCGTTGAAGAGTTTTAAAGCTGTTCAATTGAACACTTGCAAACACAGTCAGAGCGCTCTCAAACGACCAGTCGAAGGTACCATTAGAAAGCAGACGACCTGAAATCGCAGCAGGCCCGTATAGAAAACCACGAATGGTTTGGCTTGGTGTTTCGTAAATTTTTTGACATAACGAAAGACGACAGCTTATTTTAGTTTATTAACATGCACCATAAAAAAATGCTGATCAGAGCGCGCGATACAGAACTGGTGTGCGGGGACAGAAAACTTAATCACACTTTTGCATCACGTTTGGGCAGACAGACGTGAACAGACGGAAGAACGTCGGTGTTGGCTTCGAGAATCAACACGTCGTAAGTTCGGCAGTTCCTGCGCTGATGATTCGCGATGTATGTTGACTGTGTAAGAGGTCGCTGATAGTCGACATGGGGCGCCGATGCTTTGTCTCGAACTGCAACAGTGAATATGTCTTGCGCTGAAAAAAGTTCGCACCTTCAAAGCTCCAGCTGACGCTGAACGCTTGCACGAATGGGCGAGAGCCGAATGGATCGCGATCTTACAGCATGCGACTACGTCTGCGAATAGCATTTCCCGAGCGAAATGGTGAGCAGGGCAATATGAATCACCACCATTATTCACGCTTCTGCAGGCAGGCTCCACGGCATTTGTTTCGTTATGAGCTCATATAGCACGCTAGTTTCCCACAAATAAAACTTTTGCTGTAGCATGAGAAGGTGAATAAATTGAAGAAAATAAAAGCGTACGGAAAGCACGGACGGATTGGGGAATAAATTAAAAACGAACCGCTCTAGCGATTTTTGACAGTTCCGTCATTCAGTGGACCCGGGCTGTCGCAGAGGTTTTCATAGGTGTCCCGGAATAGGGACCCTCCCCGTTTTCCTTGTATTTAAATAAAAATGTTTTCATCATCATCCATGATATGCAAGCGTGGCGCTCAAGCACCAAGCAGCGGCGCGCAAGCAGACGACGAGAGAGGGCTCGACGCTTCCCGCGTCTGTCGCTCCAGTGGCCGCCCCGACGCGGCAGTTCGGCCGCGGTTCTGTAGGTGGCGCTGTCACGACGTCCGCCGCCGTTCTTCGGTGTGACACTATCGCGGCGCGGAACGCCGCCGAGTTTCCCCTCCTGTCTATTCGCAATGCCCACGAACTATAGGTGGCGCGCCGTACGATTCAAGATGGCGCCCGATGGAGGGTCAATCCCTTTGTTAGCACAGGAACAGGTAGGACGTGCGGACGTACGGCCCGTGCCACTTTCACCGGATGAAGTCATGAGCTGTACTGAAATGGATATGAGACCGAAATGCTTTCTCAAACCATGGAAGCTCGGCACCTAATTATTTGCCGCGGTGTGAAAGGTTATATTTCAGCTCCGTTACCTTGCATAAGCGATGCTGTGCGAAATCCTGTGCGTGCTGCAGAAAACTTCATGAACTAGAATTGACGTATGACCTGAACGGCACTCCGAGATACTGTGTACCGAGCCTGCCTGACGAATTTTCCGCAGTGGTAGGCCGCTAGCGAGTAGCGTCACCGCTGCTGCACGGGGCCGAATGTTTAACGTGGCGATGGTTTGCAAACATACCCCGTCTTCATTACTTGCGCAGTCAGGAACGCGGAGCAGCTTCTTCAATGGAACACAAGCATTTAACATCCTGTTTTAGTAGCGCTTGTGTCACAGCCATGCTCAGACTCAGGCCGTGCGCAATTCACTGCACTCGGATGCCGCAGGTTCGATCAGCACGATCGAAACATGAATATCAAAAAGAACACGCACGCATGCTTTTCGCAACGACGAATTCTTCGACGTTCAGTAAATGCGTCGAACAACTATGCCGATCGGAAGGTACCGGTGAAGTACAGGAGAAGTTAGCGGAGAGGCGTGGATTGTGGCCGTGACTGCACGTTTCATCGCTCTAACCATTTCGCTTCCCTGTTCCGAACTCGAGCGCTTTGGCGGCATGCGGCGTTCGATAATATGCACAATAATTGCGCTACGTGCAATGCACAAGAAAAAGTATGTTTTAATTTTGATCTCGCTGAAATATACTATACATTAAATACAATCAAAGTGACTAACGAGCGTGAAAAAACATTAGCGCACGAGGGGACGTGAAGTGCAACTCGCTCCTCGTGAGCTATCAGCTGATCGTTCATCGTCGCTGTCACACTCCTTCTCACACACACGCCTTCACAGCCTTCTCCGTCCAGTGAAAAATCCTCGTCGTCAAGGTGGTTCCTCTTAACATCATTGCTGTAAGCAACCTGAAGAATTTCGTCCGCCGAACGACTTCGATTAGTCCTCGTCACAACGTTATCTGGGCGCGCAGAACTTCTTCTTCTCACTCCGGTCAACAAACAAATTGCTTGCAGAGTGCTGCCATCTATCAACAAACGTACAAAAACAAGCGGCGCAGCTCTGGCCAATTTGACATCACTCAGTTATACATCGCTAGCTCGCGCGACTTCCCGCGTACAATGTTATAAATTCATGCGCTACAAGAGCACTGACGAATGCTATATGCAAGTAAAACAAGGTGAGTTTCAACTGAGAAGGTCAGACGACAGCGTTTAACTAACCTACGTGGCTACACAAAACCTCGCGAAGCTGATATTTGTACGATGTGGGTCATCGTTGAACCCGCGAGTTGGCACGTATTTTCACGAAAACTTCGCGTCTCGCAAGAACGAATCAGATTTATCGTGTCACGGAGGGCCCCGTTTGTTCACTGATGCAGGAAACATGCAAACTCGTAGTGTTTGTTTCCTGCTAACACAGCCGAACAAGTGAGCGACTGCGTAGGGCTACCATGGTGTCGTCTACTGATCATCCATGAGAGGACGCTCCTAAATTCCGCTAGGGGCGCGACAGTCTATGGGCATTGCGAATTCTTACTCCCGTGGTCCGTTCCTCCCGCGTCCCGCGTCCGGCCACTTTAATGAAGTAGGGAAGCACCCATTATGCGAACCAGAACACTGTAGTAATATGAAGGCCGTCAACCCTACCACAGTCATCAGAGTCATGGCCGAGGGCACAGAGAGGCTGCTTAGCAATGGCTAGGCAGGTGGTGTCTGTCGCCCAGGTTTACCCCATTCCTTGATCTTGCTTGCATGTGTTTGGAGTGGGCTTAGTCCGTTGCTCCTTCCCGCGTCCCACACCACCACAGCGCATGCGCGTCCCCTCCCCCAATCCTCTCCTACGCTCACCTCCTTTCTCTGCTGTAGGAATCCTCTACTCTACGGAGCAGCGCCCGCGTGCGCCATCCCCTTTCTCCTACGCTCACCCGCTTTCTCTACTCTCGGAATCCTCTACTGTACAGAGCGGCTCCCGCGCATGCGTGTCCCCTCTCTCTCTCCTCTCCTACGGTTCTCTCCTCTAGGAACCCTCTACCGAGCGGCGCGCGACAGGTGGTGCGACAGCTGCATACTCCCTATGGGGGGGCACCACGGTAGTTCCGCGGTATAAAAATGATGAAGCGCGCCTCATTCTCTCTCCTGTGCAGCGCCCGGGCCGCTGCCGCGAAACGAGAGCGGCGACGTTTCTCCCGCTGAAGCTAACCATCTCCCCCGCTGCTTCGCATCCACACATGGTTCCCTTTAGCGGAATATGGAGTTTTTTTTTCGTTAAGACCACCGAAGTGACACCCATGAAAATTCCGGCGAAAGTGAAAGCACATTGCCGAGTGTCCTACGCCAAGCGTAAGAAAGCGGAGGTCGAGGGTGCAGTCTCCAGGACAATTTGTGCTGGCCTTAGAGCAGCTTACGGCACAACAGAGGAACCTGGTCCTTCAGCGGAAACCTGCAACACGTGTCGTGAGTGGCTGCGCAACATAAAGGACGCGTTCGATACCTGCGAATCATACCATGAACGCTGCCGCCACCTGACATTGCTCCCTGTGAACCTTTCTCATCAACAGATTCAAGAAATGATTCCATCCGCAACTCGGCACCTCATTCGGTAATCCAGAAAATACAGACACCCATGGGGTGTGGTCAAGTCCGCACCTCTACACCAGATCGAAGCTGAACCCAGAAGAAATACAGGCAGCAATGAAATACTATACTGAAGATGAGCTCAACTGCACCCAACAAAGCCCAAACAAGGAAGATGTCATTGCAGTTCTAAAGGACAAAAAGTGTATATTATGACGTCCTGGTTGAGAAGATGTTTATTAGACGCCAGGCCTCGGTAGCGAACCGGCAGTCAGAGACAGAGCGCGCACACACACGATGATGATGGTGACGACACCCGGTGACGATGAGGACAGGGAGACGAACGGATGATAATGATTATGATAACGTACAGATAAGGAAGAAGAGCATGACAAATGCCCACGCTAATTGCCCCCACATGGAAGCGGCCATCCTGGCCGAGGCAAGTCAAAGTGACAAAGAACGTCGCGTGAAAGGTTTCATGCGCGAAACGTGCACAATCTCAGTGCTGCGGTAACGGCGGTCTGTTGGTAGGACAAGTGGTGTCGCACGATAATTAACAGGCGAAGTCTGCTCGAGAACTATGTAAGGCCCGATGAAGCGGGGCTGGAAATTGTCACAGAGTCCAGGTATGCGAATAGGTGTCAAAAGCAGCACCTCGTCGGAAGAATACATCGCGATAGGTTGCGTCGTAAATGATCTTTCGTCTTGTTTTCTCGCTTCTGTGTTGATTCGAGGATGATGGCGACAGTGGGAAAGTATCGAAATATATTCTTCGCAGGACGATGGAGATGAGGTGATATTGCTGTTGAAGAAGGAAACGTCGAGATAGGATGTAGGGGGGACGCCCATAAACAAGGAAGAACGGCGAGTATCCGGTTGGGCGCTGAACAGCCGCGTTGTAGGCGAAGGTGAGGAATGGTAGAAGGGTATCTGAGTTACTTTGGTCTGGATTGATGTAGACGGCTATCATGTCAGTAAGAGTACGGTGAAATCTCTCAGTGAGACCGTTGGTCTGAGGGTGGTAGCTAGAAGCTGTCTTGTGAGTAGTTCCAGAAGCGCGCAGTACTTCATTTAACAGTTACGATAGGAACACCCTTTCACGGTCACTCAGCAATATACCAGGAGCCCCATGGAGCAGAATGATGGCGTGAAGAACGAAGTCGGCAACTTCCGAAGCTGAGGCAGTAGTCACAGCGGTTGTCTCACCGTAGCGCGTCAGGTGGTCTACGGCGGTCACTATCCATCGTTTGCCAGTGGATGTGACGGGAAGGGGCCCGTAAAGATCGACACCTACAACCTTAAATGGCGTTGTGGGCCACGGAATTGGGTGCGGAGGTGCGGCAAGTGCAGATGTCGGGAGTTAACGACGCTGGCATAGGAAGCAGGAACCGACGTACCGCGCAACGCTAGTAGAAAGGCCAGGCCAGCAGAAACGACGTCGAATGCGGTCAATAGCTTTAAGAAAACCAAGACGACCAGCAGTCAAGTAATCGTGGAAGGCTTTAAGCACATGAAATCGAAGAGAGCGTGGTAGCACAGAACCCAGCGTTGACCGTCAGGACGGTAAATATGGCAGTAGAGAACGTCATTTTCTAGCTTAAATCGGAGGAGTTGACGACGAAGGCGCGCGTTAGGTGGATGGGAAGCTCCAGAAAAGTGGTCCATAATACGCCTGCAGTACGGAACGGACAGCTGACGGGAGCTAAATTTTTACTCGTCGTTCGAGAACAGCTGGTGCATTGAGGCGAGCAAGGGAACTGCGGTAGAAGTGACGGTTGAACTCTTGCCAACGTTGAGCTGGGTAGTAGGAAGCGGGCAGCGAGAAAGAGCGTCAGCGTCTTGACGTTTTCTACCGGACTTGTAGATTATGTCAAAGCCATACTCCTGCAGGCGTAGAATCCACCGACCCAAACGTCCGGACAAGTTCTTCAGAGTACAAAGCCAGCATACGGCGTGGTGGTCCGTAACGATTGTGAAATGACGGCCGTGGAGATAGCGACGGAACTTCTGCACCGCCCAAACCACAGTCAAGCACTCCTGCTCAGTTATCGTGTAGTTCTTCTCGGCAGCGGTGAGTAAGCGACTGGCATATGCAACAACTCTCTCTAGCGAAGAGTTGTCGCGTTGCAGAAGAACGGCACCGATGCCACGGCCGCTAGCGTCTGTATGAAGGATTGTCGGTGCGGCTTCGTCAAAATGGCAGAGGAGAGGGTCGGACGTGAGGGCGGTCTTGAGCAGGTCAATGCCGTTTCACATTCTTGAGACCACAAAAGGGTGCGTCGGAAGCAAGTAGCTGGTGTAGTGGAGCAGCTATTGAGGCGAAGTTCTCAATGAAACGACGAAAATAGGAGGCGAGGCCAAGAAAACTTCGCAACTCCTTCGGTCTTTCAGAGCGCGGAAAGCGAAGGACCGCAGAAATCTTGTCATCGTCTGGCCAAATTCCACCTTTGCTCACGACGTGTCCCAAGACCTTGATAGATTTGCTGGCGAAACGACATGTCTTGGTATTGATCTGGAGACCAGCGCCGGCAATGCATGTCAAAACTTCATCTAAGCGTTGCAGGTGCTGAAGAAACGTTGACGAAAAGATAATAATGTCATCCAGGTAGTGTAGAGGGCGCGTATAAATGATAACTGACTAGTCGCTCCCTCATGATGTAAGGAGCGGTGGAGAATAAAGCGGGGGGCTTGTTGGTACGCGACTCTGGTGCGTACGGTGTCTCTTGCGAAGTGCCCCGCTGACTGCGCGTTCTATAGGGCATTGCACTTACCAGCAGAGCGTCTCGACAGGTAGCAAAGGCAAGTTTTCCATTCCAGGCCGCGCAGCCCAGGTGTCTATCATGCGCTCAAAAGTCGCGGGCGCGTTGCACAGCCCGAAAGGCATCACACTGAATTCTTATAGCCCGTCGCGGATTGCGAACGCTGTTTTCTCTTTATCGTCTTCATGCATGGGAATTTGCCACTATCCCGAACGGAAGTCGGGGCTTCAAAAAGTATTCCGCGCCTTGTAGGGAATCAAGGGCATCATCAATTCGTGGCATGGGATACACGTCCTTGCGAGTTATCTTATTGAGCGCCCGGTAGACGACACAAAAGCGCACGGAGCCATTCTTTTTTACGGACCAACACAACAGGAGACGACCAAGGGCTAGCTGAGGGGCGGATTACCTCGCGCTTGAGCATGTGAGCAACGTTTTCTCCAATAATTTTTCTCTCAGCAAGAGACACGTGGTAGGGCCGGCGGTGTACAATATGTGAGGATGTACTTTTGGGCTAGTTGGTTCATACTTGTGGTGAAACAGCGTTAGTGCGCCTTGTGTATGCGTCGTTCCTCTTCGTCTAGTCCTTCGTTTTCGCTGGCGCTGTTTCACCACAAGGTGTACAATACATGTCGCGACTGTCTGAATTCGATGCGCTGTACTGGTAGTACGGCCCAACGTAGACGAGTAGACATCGAAAGAACTTGCGGGCTTTTGTAACAATGCAGGCAGCTGCTGCGTCTTTGAAGCTGTCCAGTCGTTGCTGATGGCGGCGGTAAAAGCGGAGGAAAAAGCATGTTCATCAATAGAGGAGTCTTTGGATGAGACGACTTGAAGTGGCGTGACGAATACAGGCTTGTGATCGGCGTTCATTGAAGCCATAGCGCTGAAAAGACAGGGACCACAGAAAGTGGACGGGAAGTGCGCTCCCATCCTTTTTCTGTGGTCCCTGTCTTTTCAGCGCTATGGATTCAACGAAAGCAACAAACCAACTAGCCCAAACATCTGTTCTCTTGTGATCGGCAACACGGGCCACCGTAGTGCTATGTGGAAGTACAATCTTCTCCGATGTAGACTTCACGGCAGTGACGAGTGCAGATCCATTGCGGAAACGAACGACACCGGTCGCAAGAACTATGCCTTTACGAGCGCAAAGAGATGAAGCGGAGACCAGCACGTCGCCGTGGTCGATGTCGTTGGACGCAATCGTGACAATTTGTTCTTGTAGTGGCGGCAGTTCGGTGTCTTACGCAGCAGTCAGACGAAGTGGCTTCTGGATGTCGTCGTCTATCATATAATCGGTGTCAGTGAGGTGGACGATGCGTTGTCGACAACAAATAGCCGCTGAAGCATGTGACGGAAAATCCCACCATATAATTAGTTTGTGTGAGCAACGGGACAGTACAGCAAACTGGATATAATGACGGATACCGTCGATAAAAACACGAGCAGTACAAAAAGCGGAAGGGCGAATGGTGTTCCCCTGGGCATCAACTAATGTGGGGCCATCGTAAGGCGACAGCACTTTGTTCAGACGTTTACACAAATCAGCATACATAACAGAAAATGTCGCACTTGTGTCCACCAAAGCATCGACATGCACTCCTTCCACCACCACGAAAACCGCGTTGCACGAGCCTGATGGAGGAATTTCAGTCCTGATTTGTAATGCAGTTTTTCCTTCAAAAACTGCATCACCTAGTTTTCTGACTGATTATCAGTGGCGAATGAGGCAGGTCGAAGTAGAGAAGAGGAGCGGTGATAGGGCGAAGGTGAGCGGCGTCGTGCGGGTCGGCTGTTCAACGGTGGATTCAATGCGGGCGGAGATGGAGAACGGTGGGGAGGCGACGAGTAAAGCTGACCATAAGATACCCCAGTGGAAAAATCTCGGTCACGCATGCCATAACCTCGACGCTCGTCTTGCTGGCGCTTTCGGCAGAAACGAGATATGTGGCCGCGATACCCGCAGTAGTAGCATACAGTGTTGCGGAGTTGCCACTCCGGAATTGGAATAACTCCGGATTCATTCCACATTTTTGCGAACCCGGAATGGAATGGGGACAACGCTAGGAGGAATGGAATGGGAATGGAATTACGTCTTTTTGCAAGAATAGAGCACCTTTTCGTCGACGCGCTGTTTTTCAAACTTGAAACATTAGTAAGTCAGAGCCTCGAATTTAACAATAAAGCAGTATTTTTAAAATGGCTTGGCTGATTACAAGCACGGTAGAGACAGAGAGCGAATTTATTAGAAGGCCGAGAGGTCGGCCTGCTTGTGCGCTCTGGCCTGCTACTGAGCACAGGGGAAAGGGGGAAAGGGAGGAAAATAGTGATCAAGATGATGATGGGGACAGGAAGAGGTGATGCGTATTTACAATGACCACGTAACACAGTGGTCTTCTTAAAGTCTAGTGTCAAGTCCAGTACTCTTGAGAAAAATCTATAAATGCCCTTGTAGCAGTCGTTGATGCTGTCTGGTCGCACAAGCACGGTAAGTTTATAAGCAACGCGCCTACTGCAATTCTGTCCTTATATAGACTGTGTTGCTCCGAAGTTTGTCTCTATTCTTCGCGTAACCGCGGTTCTATGCCGTTGGTATCCGTCATGCGGAAATACGGCGGCGGCATACACCCCCCTTACGCCTTGTCATTTTTCCCCCTCGGCGGCGCCCCAGCCGCCTGCTGTCTCACCACCCTTCACTTTTTTTGTTTTTCCCGCTGTCGCCGTCGGCGACTCGGACGCATATTCGAAAAAGCGTTTCTCTAAGTTCTATACCTGACATTGCATACCTGCGCACAGGCGAACACAGAAAGTTCTCACCCCATCCATGCTTGCGAGGCGCGCTTGAAAAGCGTGAGTGCTGACGAGCAGTGCGGCCCAGTGTTCCGTATTCGATGCAAGGGCACAAGGTTCCCGAGCGGTGCACTGTTCCAACTAACACCAGCAGATATAGAGTCTTGTTCCCAATTAACCAAATCTTAGTTTTCTCCATATTCACGATCGCTCCAAACGCGTGGCAAAACTGCTTTGTCTTCTTGAACACTATATTTTTGTCAGCATAAAAAAAAGTCACAGTTTGACCGCAAGGGTGAAGCAATGAATGCGATAGCAAAAAATTGTAATGTTATACGAAGTGTGGCTGGCAGCTAACTCTTTTTGGATCCGATCTCACGCAACTCTAGAAAACGCTTGTTTAAGAGAATTCTCTTCGCGTTGAGAGCGCAGCACGTAGAAGGGTACGCCGGCCCGGCCGCATGAGAAGGGGAGATGAGAAGGGGAGATAAAGCGCGCGCCCGCGCCCGCGCTCGTAAAATCGAACGTCGCCCCCCCCCCCGCCTGCTGTCAGCCGCCGAGAAGGGAGATAACGCGCGCGCCCCCGCTCGTAAAATCGAAGGTCGCTCGAGGGACCCCCCCCCCTCGCGTCTTTTCACGCACACGAACGACGGGCGGGCCCGGTTATATATATACATATACATATACGGCAAATGACGCCGACGCGGACGCCGACGCCGACGGCGAAAACCAGCCGCGAGTGTCCATATAATTGATATCGCAATAATACGCTATGTCGTCATTTTAGCATTAACTCTTTTAAGCTTAAACAATATTAAAACATCACCATTCGTTCAAACATGCTGACCATGCAAATACTATCGGTAGCGGGAGAACTGCGCCTATGAGAATTAGTAGGGTGGTTGTAATGCACGAGATACGTCACCAAGCTACTATCCCTCGACCTTGGTAACGTGTTTTGCGTACTTTTGCAGTTCTTAATGCATCTGATGGCATCAGCTTTATCGATCATTCAGTCTTAACTCGATAAAACTGTCAAGATGCCTTTCCTACGTTGAGGAATTACAGGAATGGAATTGAACTGCCTGGTCATTCCCGGATTGGGAATGGGCTAAGTTTTTTCATTCCGAGGAATTGAAAGGAATGGAATTACGGCAAGTTCTAATTCCCTGGAATGGAATTGGAATGGAATGGAGGCGCCCATTCCGCAACACTGGCAGCATACTGGTCGAGACGAGCGCCAGGGTGGCGAGTAGAAGGCGTTCGGAGCACCTGGAGATAGTGCGGTCAGGTGGGCTGATGAAGGGTCAGGCGGCACCGAACGGAAGTTGACCGGGGATGCGGCAGCAACCGACGCGTACGATGGTAGCGGCAACGGCGTGGTTATGTCGCTGGGAGGAGCGGCAGCGACTTGGGCGTAGGTTGGTATTGCCCGAGTAGCAGGTGGCTGTACGTGTGCAGGGGAGGTCATGGATGTGAGTTCCTCCCGGATGATGTCGCGCAAGGCCTCTCCAGAAGACTGCGTAGAACACGGTGAAGGAGGTGAGAAGTCCATCGCCTGTAGTTCTTCACTTATTATGTCCCTTATGGGGTCACGGAGATGTTTATGAGACGCAGAGTGGTGTTCGCCAATGTCTGGTTGTAGAGGAACTGAGTCCAGGGCATCGAGGCGCTGACATGTCGTGACGACGTCAGCGATGGTACTTGGATTCTGTGCAGCGAGGGCATTAAAGCAAAAGTCCCTATGCCCTTCAAAATGTGGCCTACTTTGTCCGATTCCGGCATAGACGCATTAACACGCCGGCAGAGCGCAAGGACATCCTCGATGTACGATGTGTACGACTAACCGGGGTGTTGTTGGCGAGTATCGAGAGTCCTCTTCGCGACTGCGGATCGAGTGGCCGGTGTGCCAAAAACATGACGGAGCTGCTGCTTGAAGGTCGCCCAGTCGGGTAAGTCAATGACATGGTTGAAGAACCATGTCTTCGCGACGCCTGTGAGGTAGAAAGGGACGTAACGCAGTTTCGCGGCCTCGTCCCACCGATTAGCGGCACTCACGCGGTCGTAGTCATCGAGCCAGTCCTCGACGTCTTCTCCACGAAGACCAGCAAAGAGTGGGGGGTCACGCTGGTGTCCGTGTATGAAAACAAGAGGCGTGGCTTGCGGCGGGGGAGGGGGGCGGAGATGGCATCAGCGCGGGCAGGCTCGTTCTGCAGCATGCTGCCGGACAGTGGGCGCAAGCGGCGGCCTGAACGAAGCTCCAGGTTGGAGAGCGGGCTGGTAGAGGACCGAGGATCGAAACTTCACCTCCACCACATATGACGTCCTGGTTGAGACTAGGTTTATAGTCGCCAGGCCTTGGTAGCGAACCGGCAGTCAAAGACAGAGCGCGCACACACACGATGATGATGGTGATGACACCCGGTGGCGATGAGGACTGGGAGACGAACGGATGATAATGATTATGATAACGTACAGATGAGGAAGAAGAGCACGACAAATGCCCACAATATTTCAAAACGGCTGATGACCAGGTCCATTCGGGAAACATTTCTTCTGTTTAAAGCGGCTCACCCTGACACAGGTATCGGGCTCACGAATTTCTCCTCCTTGAGGCCGAAATGGGTTGTGAGCACTGCGCCTCACGAAGTTTGTGTCTGTACGTACTGAGCAAACGTTAAGCTAAGTGCACGGGCCTTAGAAATAGCCACTGGCCAGAAAAAGAGCGTGGAAGATCTTCGTGATTTGACCGTTTGTTTTTTCTTTCTTTCCGAGAGCACTGTTCTTTCAGAGAGCACGACTCGACTACATTTCTAGAAATCTTGCGGTTAGTCCTTACGCCAGGACCAAAACTACGACGGGTGCAAGCACGTGCATGAACAAACTTGCACTTTAAGGCAACTCTTTGGTTTTCTCTGTCAAGCTCTTGTCCCTCGAGCACAATAGAACACATTCACGACCTAAAAATAATGATAATAGAAACTATTGCTCCATGCTCGTTCAATGCTGTGTTTACTCAGTTTACGTCAATTTGGCCAGATTTCGTGCTTCATAACTCCTACCTCACAAAAATAATGCCACATCTTTTTACAGGTTAAGTTAGAACACGTGCTTGGCTTTAACTCTGAAGAGTTTAAAGAAAATCGAAGATGGTGTTTTTTTTAATGATCTTCGAAATATTGCAATTTTAGAGACGTCCTCAGTTGAGCATTTCTGGTTAACGATTGAAGTAAGTCTCGGCGATGTCGTTCGGCGCAATTGTTAATCTAACATATGGCAATATTCAAAAAAAAAATTAGGAAGTCTGGCGCTTATGCGCGCGGAGAAAAAAGATCTTAAACTTGAGCATTGTTGAACTTTGTGCCGATTTCGCGTTTTTTTTTTCTTAAAAAGAACAGCATCAAAAGTGCGAAGTATTAATGGTTTGTCGACGCAAACTATCCGTAGTATGTGAGAAAATTTGTCAGACTTGCAGCTACAATAGTTTTTTTTTTTTTTTTGTAGCCTCTCATCGAAATCTCATTTTCGCGAAATTCGAAAGAGGCGGTTGCGGCTCAGTGGAAACTTCTGAATTTTTTTTAAAGAAGATGACATTTTTTTGTTCTGAGACCAAAGGTGGTTTTGTGGTCCCGGGGGCTCGGAAAACAAAACAGATTTTTTTTCGGCGTAATTACAGGGGGTCGGCGGACATGCACCGACGTTATTATCTGAACACACCCCGTCTTTGTATTATTGAGATTAGCTGTGTTTATTTAGCCATGCCTCCTAAGCCTTGTCTCCAAGAGCTTGAGAATGAATCTTGAAAACACTGCAAACTACCGAAAAAATACATTGCTCTCTAAGCTTCAGGACGTATGAATGCGTAGGTTACGAACTTACGGGCCACACAGCGCAGGACGACGATGTGATAAATTCGAGGCGGAAGGGCACTGCATCCAAAGATGTCGTCATGCTGACTCTTCCGGCTCTGCCGTCTGCTCGCTTTTACTCGCGTGTGCGGAGACGCTGTGGAGACGCCGAGCAGACGATGCGACACGGATGGAGACATACTAAGCAGCTCTGCCAAAGGCCACGGCAGGGTGATGGCCGCGGTAGGGGGACAGCCACGGTGTGGTGGTGGCGCTATCTAGTTTTGATTGAACAAACCAGCTGCGGAAAATCGTCTCATCATCATCATCATCATCGACCTGGCTACGCCCACTGCCGGGCAAAGGCCTTTGCTATGTTCCGCCAATCAACCCGGTCCGGTGCTTTCTGCTGCCACGTCTATAAAATCGTCTATAAAGACACTACCACAACCGAGGATCTTCAGTGTGCATGGTGAAAGCGCTTGGCGCAGGTTGCACCGCATTCACCATGCGGTGCTTTTTCTTCGTGCAGGTTGGTCATAACTGTTATACACGTAGTGATGATCGATGTTCAGTGTTTTTAGCACGGAAGTGTTTTATGCCGGGGTCCACCAAGACTTCAGTGACGTATTTCCGTCGCGGATATAACGTTGATAAAATGGACGCCACCAAATGGTAATGAAAAGCTCCTCCGCCGGGAATCGAACCTCCGACTCCTGCGCCCGCGACGATAAGCGCCCGGTGCTGTACCGACTG
>JALIZH010027061.1:0-20413 GCA_030522465.1 Rhipicephalus appendiculatus
GCTGTGATCCTGCAGGACCCTACCCACGAAACACAAAACCTCTAAAAGACTTCTCGAAACGGCTACAAACAACTATAAACGTCTTAGTCTACAGAAGACCTAAAATAGACATTTTGAAAAACGAAGATTCGTAAAAAACATCTAAACAACGTCTTAGTTTGGTCTTGTCAAAACGTTTTGTTTAGACAACTTCTAGCGGGACATTAGCACGGCTATCCGACGGTCGGATAGCCGTCTGTAGCCGTCCACGGCTACAGAATGTCTTGACCAAACATCTATTAGCTCTTTCGGCTAGCCGTTCAAGACGTTTTTTAGACGTGAAGTAGCTTCTTGTGTGTTTCATGGGTAGCCTTGCACGACTTAGTACAACCCAGTGGCGTAGCCAGGGGGTGGCACACCGGGCACGTGCCCCCCCCCCCCCCCCCCCCCAAAATTTTTTTTCTCGCCATGGCATTGTTGGGACGCGTGTACGCGCGGGAGAAGCAGACACGACCGCGCGGCGTGGATCCCAAACATCAACTGGTTTTATTCAGGTTCTCTGCAGGTTCCGGAGAGCAGCGGAGGGTGGCGCTGCCTGGCGGCTTGGCTTGGCTTGGCTGCCGCCACAGCACTCCCCCCCCCCCCCCTAGTGAGTTGCCGAACGTAGTTAAAGTACAGTGTTCGTTAAAGGTCCAGGCGAGTGGGTGCTCTTGATAGCCGCCCGCTGTGCGTCAGCCGGGAGGGCACCTCGTGGACTTGGGCTGGCATTGAAGCTGGGGGGTCCTGGCGATGATTCCCCTTAGTGGAGGCAACACGGCATCGTCACGGTCCATGTGTGCTGGCTTGATGCGGTCCAACGACACGACCTCCTCACGGCCGTTTCTCTTGATTGTGAATTGTTTGTTGCCACGGCGGAGGACTTGAAACGGCCCATCATAGGGTGGCTGAAGAGGTCGCCGAACCGCGTCGTGTCGTACAAACACATATGGGCACGATGTTAGATGTGGGTCGACGTGCACCACACGCGACCCTGGGGGCCGTGGAGGTACCGCGCGCAGTTTGCTCATGACGTTGCGTAGGCGAAGTGCATAGTCGCTGCAAGCTATGGATGCCTCCTCTGAGCCGCGCGCAAAGAGCTCTCCCGGCAGCCTGAGTGTCGTGCCGTAGACCAGCTCAGCGGCGCTGCAGCCAATGTCCTCTTTCAAGGTGGACCTTATACCCAAAAGAACGAGTGGGAGGGCCTCCACCCAGTTGTGTTCCTCGGTTGCCGTGAGCGCAGCCTTCAGCTGGCGGTGAAAGCGCTCCACCATGCCGTTGCTCATGGGGTGGTACGCTGTCGTGCGTATGCGTGAGGTGCCCATGAGCTGACTGATGGCAGTGAAAAGGGGCTGATTCGAATTGTCGGCCGCGGTCTGTTGTTATCGTGGAGGGCACCCCGAAACGGGCTACCCAGTGGTACAGGAAAACACTCACAACCGTCTCGGCAGTGATGTCCGCGATAGGGATGGCCTCCGCCCAGCGGGTGAACCTGTCGACACAGGTCAGCAGGTAGGCCTTTCCGTGGCAGGGTGGCAGTGGGCCGACGATGTCCAGGTGGACATGATCAAAGCGAGAATCCGGAGTGGGGAGTGTTCCCAGTGCTGTCGAGGTATGGCGTTGTATCTTAGAGCGCTGGCAAGCTACACATTCGCGTGCCCAGCGTCGGACGTCCCGATTTACGCCCGGCCAGACAAATCTTGCCGTCACCAGTCTTTGGGTGGCTCTAATCCCCGGATGAGACAGTCTGTGCAAGGACTCGAACACATGGCGACGGAGGCTCGCGGGCACGAACGGGCGAGTTCTACTGACGCTTGTGTCACAGCAAACCTTGTCCTCGGATCCGGGAACTGGGATCCACTCAAGATTCAGGGCAGTGGTCGCGGTCAACAAGTGTTTCAGTTCGTCATCTTCACGTTGAGCGGCTGCCAAAGCGGGAAGATCAACCTGTAGTGTGGGCATGATGGCGTTCACAGGATTCCGTGAGAGGGCGTCCGCTACCTCGTTGTCGCCGCCTTTGACGTGGCGGATATCAGTCGTGAACTCTGATATATAGGACATTTGGCGCCGTTCACGTGCTGTGTGCGTTCCACCGTCGGAGCTTAGCGAGCGCAATGCATAAGTAAGCGGCTTGTGGTCGGTGAGGACGAAAAACTGTACACCTTCCAGGAAATGGCGAAAATGTCGTATGGCAGCGTACACGGCCAGCAGTTCTCTCCCGAAGGTGCTGTAGCGCCCAAGGGGACATGGCCAGTGGCCGACGGTTGGCAACCAGTTGGGAAGCAGTGGTTGGCCAATTTAGTCGGCCATACAACCACGGAAAGACCTCGGCCCGTGACTGGCCACCGACCAGGTTGGCAACGAGTTGGCCAGCGCGCTTCGCCCGACGTCGCCTGTTTACTTTCTGCCAACGCCACTCGGGCTTGCTCGGAACACGAGCGTGGGCCGACCTCTATTTTAGGTTGGTGCTCTATGCTAAGACGAGGGGGCTTGACGCTCGTCTATTTGCCTGTTGTGTAAGTAGCAACGGATATTCCTGCTTCGATTTCTTTTTCGTTTTTTTAAGAAGGCAGTGGCATGTCGTGAATTACTGTGTAAATTGGCACTTTACGTTTATATGTCATAAAGAGGAACGTATATTGAATTATTTCTGGGGAAGAATGGGGGAGAGGTCAGCCACCATTTATACATGTTCTTACTTGTACATATGCACATGAAAAATTCAGAAAATTTAGGAGGGTTCGGAATTCACCCCCACTCCCGGCTATGCCAATGGTTTCAAAGTGCCCGTACTCGACAAGCTACACCGCTGTGAGACTGCGCGCAGCGGGAGGGGGAGCGAACACCCTTTTCTTCTTTCACGTGGTGGACAGGTTCCTCTCGCTCGCGGCAGCCGGCGCACGGGGAGAGGGAGAAAAGTGGTGGGTGAGGGGAGATGAGCATGGGCAGCACAGCATGTTTTTCTTTTCTCTTTCTAACCACCACCACACAAGAGAGGGTGAACCGCCGTGCTCCCGAACCACAACCACCACCACCACGTTGAAACGTGAAGAGGAGCTGCACGCGAGGCGAAGACTCGAACTGGTAGCTGGCAGCTGATGCGTTGAAGTCCTGTAGCCGAACCCACGGCTCGAATCAAATCCCAATCTTCGGCAGCGGCGTGTGGCTCGAGTCCCTGCTAATCGTCGGCAACGGTGTACGGCGGCAATCAACCAGCATTCCGACGTTCGACTGACACTCCGCAGATAAGCCTACTTGTTGAACAGCTCTCGCACCCTTCGTCGATACCATCTTCCTTGAATCGCGTTCAATCTTTGCTTTGGTTAACCATCGCGTGTTTATTTTTCGAATGTTCTGTCAGTGTAGGGTTCCCGCGTGTATTGCCGCGATATTTCGCGTGCGTATCACATAATTGTAATTTTTTGCGAGTGAATTCCGACGTTGGGTTCTTGCGTCGCGGCAGAGTGGGATTGGTTTGTGTCTAGCTTGAGTATTCATCTGCTTGTGATCACTGATTTCGGGGCGCGTGATTTTATTTTGTTAAAGCGAGTGTTTGTTTTGACGTCGTATGCGTCCGATGCCCCTGGCCCACAGGCGTGGACTTTATCGCCGGTACAGTGAACTAGAATTATCGCCGGTCAGCCTGTCGAAGAATCAGCAAACGCACGAGGGTGGGATTGTTGTCGCCGCATATCCCTTCCGGAATGGAGGGTGTAGATAATTAAGTTGTCAACATATAATAAAATGAAAGTTTAAGTGCAATTTTGATTTCATACGTTGTCAATTAAATTATCTGCACTATCTGTTCCGGAAGGAATGTGGCGACAATTCCACCCACGTGCGTTTGCGGGTGGTTCGACAGGCTGACCGGCGATAAGGTCCACGCCTGATCGACTGTGGGCCAGGGGGTAATGGACGGAAGACGACGTCAAAACAAACACTCGCTTTTACAAAATAAAATCACGCGCCCCGAAGTCACTTATCACACACAGAGGAATACTCAAACTAAAAGCAAGTAAATCACACTCTGCCGCGACGCAACAAGAGAACACAACGTCACAATTCACTTTCAAGAAATAACAATTACGTGACACACGCGCGAAATCATCGCTGCAACGCACGCTGGAACACTGCACTAAGTGATGAAAATATGGAACGTGATTAAAGTCCCGACCGAAGGTGTGAGAGCTGTTGAAGAGGTTGGCTTATCTGCTTGCCTTTCTAACTTCCCTGAAAAAGCACTGCAAAACAGAGGATGGCAAAACGCAGAGGCGGCAGGCAGCGAGTTCGCGTGATCAACGTGAAAGTTTTCGCGCCGTAAATATTCTTGTGCAATAAAAAAATTTACGTCCATGTACTGGTGATGTGGTGAACTGCATTGTAGTTCAATGCGTGTTTCTGCACTGTTTTGACGTTCAAAAATTTTGCAATAAACGGTCAAAAGCATTTCCTGTATTTTGTACTTGTGTCTGCCGACTTGGCACTGGTATGCAGGACGGAGCTTCCCTCGTGTTGCATGTGCTGATCACGTATACGCTACGAAAATGTGGCATCGCGAATAATCAAGGCTAATTATTGCTTGGCCAAGCTGGGTCCTATGTGGCCTACAGCTGGCCGTATGTGCGAAAAAGCACCGGGCCAGGCGTGGTCACACAGTATCTGGAAACTGGTCATTTACTAACATAACGCCGGCCCAGGTTTGGCACTACAGTGGCTGCCGCCTGGCCATGTGCTATTTTCACCGGGCCAAACGCGGCCCTAGAGTGGCTGGCAATCGGCCAGGTTGGCCATATAGGTCGGTCCTATGTCGGTGGCCATAACATCGGCCAACGTGAGGCCAGTGTCAATCCCCCAAATGTGGGCTGACGTCGGCAGCCGAGCTAGGGCCGAGGTTGGACAGGTTGGCCAGCGACCTTGGGCCAGCGTTGTGCCGAGCACTTTTGTACCATTGGGCGGCGCTCGGTAGGTGTTAGCTTCCTCGAAAAGAAGGAAATCGGGCGCCAGATTCCCCCAACGAGCTGCTGTAATACAGCCCCAACGGCTGTATCGGAGGCATCCACCATTACGCTCTGCGGGACACCGGACCTGGGGTATTCAAGCAGTGCGGCGTTTGCCAAAGCGTCCTTGACCTCGCAGAAGGCTTCTTTTGCTTCTTGAGACCAGGAGAGGGTGTCCGAGCCATTTCGTGAAGTGGCCAGCAGGTCGTGAAGAGGTTGAAGGATATGGGCGCAGCGGGGAATGAAACGGCGGTAGAAGTTTACCAAACCCAGAAATTCCCGAAGCTGGCGCTTGGCGGTCGGCTGCGGAAATCCTTGCACGGCTTCAACCTTGTTGGGTTGAGGAAGAACTCCTGAGGCGGAGATGACGTGTCCAAGAAACGAGAGTTGTCGCACACCAAGCTCGCATTTGGCCATGTTCACGACCACGCCATGCTCCACTAAGCGCTGGAAGACGATGCGCAGATGATTCACGTGCTCTTCCGGAGTGCTGCTGGCGACTAGCAAGTCGTCAAGATAGGCGTGGCAGAAGCTGAGGCCGCGTATAGCACCGTCCATGAACCGCTGGAATGTCTGACCCGCGTTTCGGAGTCCGAATGGCATTCGGAGGAATTCGAAAAGTCCGAAAGGCGTTGCGATGGCGGTCTTCGGGACGTCCTCCGGGGCAACGGGAATCTGATGGTATGCCCGCAGCAGGTCGATCTTCGAGAAGATGGTCGCACCGTGAAGCCTCGTCGTGACATCGTGTATGTGCGGTACCGGGTATCTGTCTGGAGTCGTTACCTGGTTCAGCGCCCTATAGTCCCCGCATGGTCGCCAGTCTCCCGGCGTTGACTTTGGCACCATATGAAGTGGAGATGCCCAGGCGCTCGACGAGGGTCTGATGATCCCCTAGCTCCATCATGTGTTCAAATTCCTGTCGTGCGACCTTCAACTTCTCTGGAGGCAAACGGCGAGGCCGCGCGTGCACGGGTGGGCCGCTGGTGGCGATGTAATGGCGTACCTCGTGCTTCACCGGGGCGCTGGCTGGCGGCTGCCTCGTCAACTCGGGAAAATCCTGCAGAATGCGAGTAAAACGTTCTGCACCGGACGGCCCGAGCAGAGTGGGGCTCAGCGGAGGGTGGTGCGAGGGATTGCCTTGCACAGTTGCCTGCGACACGGGATCGTGAAGGCGGCGGTTGCGCAAGTCGACGAGAAGGCCGAAATGCCGAAGAAAGTCCGCACCCAAGATGGCGAACTTCACAGCTGCCACGATGAAAATCCACCGGAACGTTCTGTTCAAGCCTAAATCGAGTGGCAGCGAGCGATGTCCGTAGGTGGCGATGGTTGTGTTGTTGACCGCCTGAAGCGGGGACGCACTGGGGACACGGCGATCGGTGGACCCAACCGGCAGCACGCTCACCTCAGCGCCGGTGTCCACGAGGAATCGAAGGCCACTGTCGCGGTCGGTGAGGAAAAACACTGATGGACGACGTTCAGGGGGCCTCTGCGACACTGGTCGTCCTCAGTGCCGGCCGCTCCCGTTTCCCGCATAGTCGCACGGAGGAATGCATTTGCGAGCAGCATTGCCATGCTTCCTGTGATACCAGCAGATTCTCTGTTGCACTGCTGGGCGCTGGCGCTCCTCGGGAGTGCTGCGGGCCTGCATCGCTGCGACGGTATCGGCGAGGCGGGATATCTGCTCCCGGATGTCATGCAGCGTGGTCGTGGGCGCGCCGCCGGCGATGTCTGGCTGTAGCGCCGCGACGGACGGCGGAGCGACCGCCAGCACCGAGTCCGCGAGCTCGGCGAGTTGAGACAGGCGTTTGTCGGCAGCCGAGGCGAGGACCATGCGCACGTTGACCGGAAGTCGCTGTAGGAACAGCTCGCGAAGCAGTCTGCTGTCGGCATCGGTGGTGGCTGCGCCGGCCGTGTGCAACAGCTGCCTCATGTGGCGCAACAATTGGCTGGGCGTCCGGTCCCCGAGCTCGGTGTCGTACAGTAGCTGCTGCAGTCGCTGAGGCTCCGACGGCGTGAGGCGGCTGATGAGCAGCTGTCTAAGCGCTGTGTACGCGTTCTCCGCAGGTGGAGCGACCAGCAGATCGCGTATCTCGCTCGCTATTGCCGGTGGGAGGCTGGCGACCACGTGGTGGTACTTTGTTAGCTCAGCGGCAATACGACGAGCGGTGAATTGGGACTCCACCTGCAGGAACCACAGCTGCGGGTCCGCTGTCCAAAACGGCGGGAGCCTGATGTCGACGGCGGAGATGGCCGGTGCGTCAGGGGGAGTCTCCATGGCGTCGATCGCTTGAAAAAGGCGGTAAGCCTCGTCCGGGTCACCACTGTTGGGACGCGTGTACGCGCGGGAGAAGCAGACACGACCGCGCGGCGTGGATCCCAAACATCAACTGGTTTTATTCAGGTTCTCTGCAGGTTCCGGAGAGCAGCGGAGGTGGCGCTGCCTGGCGGCTTGGCTTGGCTTGGCTGCCGCCACAGCATACATAGCGAAAAATGGCCATTTCAAGGAAGTGCCCTCCCCGAAATCAAGGGGTGCCCCCCCCCCCCCCCCAAAAAAAAAAATTTCTGGCTACGCCCCTGGTACAACCTGCGCTATTTTGTTTTTTATTTTCCACTTTATTTATTAAATCTCCATTTCTTTCGGTTGCTAAACAGATGCTTTCATCCGCAGTACGTGAATTTAAGTGCAAAATGATATAGTGACCCCACTAACGCGTCCCTCCTTCTTCCACCTTCAGAACTGCCGCTGTTCCCCTACTATCTTTCACTGTAATATTTATATTCCAATTCTCCACATCGTTTTTTACACTTCACATCCTGCCTCATGTTTGATCTCGGTACACGTCTAAGGCGGGACAGTGTTGCGGTGTATTGATCTTTACTGGTGACAGAAAACGCGAAGCGAAGCTAGATTTATTGAAAAAGCTGTTTGATTTCCTCTGTATTCTTTTTGTTTAATCCTACCTAAATGGCGTGCCGATCACGCTGAGGGAACACGTCGGCGCGACGTCTTAGCGCGCACCTCTACTGGCGTTTGGGCGACAGATTCGGCACACTGGCGCTGCTGGCGCTGCGATGCGGCAGTTTACAGCGATAGTTTCACGCGGAGGCGTCAAGGAAGCGCGTTCGCCACACACGTTGGAGCTGACGCGTCTCTATCGCCCAGGCAACCACACCGAAACCAGCTGAAACCTCCGCGCACGCGCAGAGCGTGGCGTTGCACCGTGTACAGTACCGTCATGTGAGTTACGAGCTGCCAAAAGTTAAGCTGTTCTCTCCTCCCACCTTTGAGGCATTTGAGGTGCAATGATTTTCTCTCATGCCTAGTGTGCCCACTGACGATGAGCTCTTCTGCCGTGGACTTTGACGCTCGGCTTGAGGACCACCAGTGCCTGCTGGTGCTAGTGCAGCCACTGTCGGCGCCCAGCAGTGAGCTGTGGGAGCGCGCCGTCGAGCACATCAAACGCGTCCGCTTCACGCGCCTCAGTGAGCAGCCCGAGGGGAAGCCGCAATGTGTGGCTGCGCTACTCGACCAGCTATCCGGCCGACGGAAGTCTCTGGGGAGACTTCCAGGCTCACAGGCGCGTCCTGGGAGTGCTCAGCGTCGGTGCGTATCCACGGTGCTGTCAAAGGAGTGGTAGCATTTTGTCACCATCAGCAACACGAGACCTGGTTTGCACGTTCTTCATTCGCGGCTTGGTAAAGATCGATCCTTGTGCAGGCACAGGGGAAACATTTGACCTATCCCGTGTTTGCCACTGGGGTAGAGGGGAAAAGAGGTCCTCTCTTCCAGGCCGCGTGCATTAGGAGCCGTAATTAGTGGCAGCGTTTTGTTCTACACATGTAGTTTAGTGCTGGAATGAACCTTGCTCAACAAACTCCCAAATCACAGCAGTGACACTTACTTTATGCATCTCACTCTGGAATGCACGGCGCTAAGTCCGCCCCGCAGTCGACGCCGGCAAGTCGACTCTCCCCTGGGCAGATGGGCCTCCACTCGCCACCATAGCTTGGAGATGCATGACGTTGACGTTCTTGTTTGTGCACTTCCGTTGGAATGTGCATTATGCCGGAAAGAACTAGCGCAATTTGTTGGCCATAACGTCACTCTTGAGCGCGTAAATGACGAACGTTTAGACCTGTGTCAGTCACTCTTGATCGCAATCGGGCCTGATCCGGCTCGAATTTCTTGATCGTGATTGGCTTCCTTACGCATGCTGCAGAGCGGAGCCAATCATTGTCGAGCGATATGATCAGCATTGGGCTTAATCGCGATCGGCAGTGCACCGTGTGACACCAGTATTATTGAATAATTCAGAGCAAGTCGCACTCCTGCGCCAGCGTTCATTGAGGGTTCTCGTTTTGGGAGTGGAGTGTGTTGTCAATTTTGCTGGGACAGAGAGATGAGGGGTGGTGCAGTGCGATGTAATGTTTATTTAGCATGCCTTACAGGCACCAGGTGGAGCCTGTAAGGCATGCTTAAATAAAGTCTCTGAAACTTCGTAAAGTAAGCGACACTCTCCTCCTCCGCTCTCGTTTCTCCTCGGTCTCCTCTCCTTCACACTCTCTTTTCGAACATGGCGCCGCCTGCCTTGCTCCTGCGTAGCAGACGCCCTTTGCGGAGAGAGCGCTTTCTTGCGAGGCAGCGCGCTGAGAACTTTCGCGCCAGCTGTCTAACTCACCCTAAAATTATCTAAACGAGTGTAATGTTGGCCCATGACAGCTCTGTGTAGTACTGCATGGGTATACAATATGTACAGAGAGCATTCACAGTGACTGTCAGTGGAAGCAACAGCTCGCGTTTACGCTGTCTACGCGGGACGGTGTCGCCGACGGCCAATTTTAAGCGCCTGAAGAGGCATCTAAGGCTTTCACCTTAATAATGCGCCAGAAGGCGTGCATCATTATTAATTGATACATTCGAACAGCTGTGGTTGTTTCCTTAAGTAATTAGACGCCCCAACCATATTTCGCAAGTGCGCCTTGTGGACGTATCTGACATACATCGCTGAAAGAACGAGCAAGCGAATGTATGAACTAGCGTGCCACTGTAAGCGATTCCTTCGCGGAAGCTCCACTTGCGGATATAAACCTTCACACGAAACCGCACGCAAACCATCGCGCGAAATGGCACGTGATACGTGAGCTTCCTAAACAATGAACATCACCCAACGACTCGGTAGGTCATGCACGCTTTGCATAGCATTGCAAGTCCCTCACATCGCGAGTCGAGTTCCCCGGCTGATCAGTCAACCTAAAAGAGCCAGAGAAAGCAATTTGCTCTGAAATATACGAAACACGCAACAAAAACCAACGGAGAGTACCAATCTTAATATGAGTTTTCGTGCTCCAGTTGTGTTTTATTCAAAACAGCAGTGCCGAATCTCTGAAGTTTCGCAATCAAATTTTCGGCCGTCCGTACGCGTGCCTGCTAAGCACAAAAACAAATACCGAGAACTAAAGCCAGTCTGCGCATAACATCAAGCAGAAAGCGTAACCATGTATTGACAAAAAAACAGACCCCACACAAGCATTAAAGGGACCCTGAAACGGTTTTGACGATTTTGTACAAACACATTGAGCCAGTAGACCAAGTCCTAAGGCTCATTTACAGACTAATTTAAGCTCTCTGCGTACACTGTGTAATTGATTACAACGCTATAAAGCTGCGAATCGCTGCAGATCACTGCGGCTCAGCCCAACGCGTTTTCAACCGCCCCTCCCCAGTATGACACGCAGTCTGCGCACGATCTGATTGGCTGCGGTGTGCGCGCACGAAAAATTGGCTGGTACGGTGGCGGCACCTGTCGGAGCAGATATCAACCCCTCCGCGATGTCTCTGTTGCCAGACGGCGTGCGTGCTGCCGGGCGCACTGGGGCTATGGTCTCCGAGATGCACGCAACCTGTCGGCGTGCAGTCTCAGAGGTCATCACCGGGCGAAGCTCAAATCATCAGCGTGCTCACATGAGCTCTGCGATCGCCAGCGTGTATCATGAGTTGAGGAGGTAAGGCAGGGGTAAGAAGGAGGGTATGATATAATTGGCCGTAGCCGCCTTGGTACACGGCAGCGAAATTTGTGGTGCCAATGGTTCGATGATGCTCTAGCCTAAACGCTGACAAAGCTTCAAATAACCGTTTCAGGGTCCCTTTAACTTTGAAACATGAGAGAGATGACGATGTTCCGCACAATCAACTGCGACATGTCTACGGCATTAAGAGCGCACATCGAACCTCGACGCATATTTGCGGTGGGTCACTTACAACTTACCCCCTCAAAGTCGAGTCGAAAATGTCAGCCTGAAGTTCTCACTTCCGATTCTATGCAACGGCATGTTTCGTCGCAACTCGTTGCGCTTAACGGTCGGTATCATGAAGAGCTTTTGGTCGTCACTAGACTTGTTCTGGCGTCATAAGGCGCAAAAAGCCACCCATGGCCACCAACAGCGACGTCAGTCTTGCGTGAGAACTGGTGAGGATGTAGTTGCTCACAAAATATGTTTTGGTTGGCAGTGACACTGATCATGTAAGGAAGGTCATTGAAATTGCTTGTGGCACAACAGGAAAAGTTGAGAATTTCACAAGCGTGCTGACATTTGATGCAATGTGTGGGGAGCAGAGATTACAGCTGTATGCAGTGAATACACCTGTGAAGCAGGGGCTATGTTGTGCCTGTTAATCAATATCGTGTTGAATTTCCGAGTTACAGCTTGCTCTGTTTTCGATAGCTTCAATTATTTGTACTTAGTATTATTGAAGAGTTCACCAAACTTGGGAGGTGTATTTGATTGGGGATGCACGAAGGCTAACTAGGCAAATTAGCCGATACCCGATACTGATAGGGTGGTTGCATATATTTCAGTGCAAATATCTGAACTGTTTCAATGCTTCGGGAAAAAAAAATGGCTCTTTATATGGCAGGATCTTGAAAAGAACTTCTTCTTGGCCTAGTTGGTGTTGTTTGCTGTATGACATATTACCGCTAATAAAACACACACACAAGTGAGACACAAATAGGACGACAAAACGGGCGGCACTTCCAACTGATTTATTTCAGGCATGAAACGATGATATATATACCAGTGACACACACATGCGCAGAATAGCCAACACTACCTAACCTACCCACCTCTCAAACAATCTCTGAAGACCGCAGCTGTATGGACGTGTCACTTATACAGTCGTCGCCAAACTTACTGATATAAAAGCTTCTAATAACTCACGGGCTGTCTGGTATTTGCTTTTACCTAGGATCGTCACCTCCTGAAATCGCGGTTCGCATTTGCAGTCCTTGCAGTGCGCGGGAAGATGCGCAAGTTCATTTTCTTTCCTTAGATTTCTGTCATGCTCCCTGGCTCGTACGTTCATGCAGCGGCCAGTCTGCCCAACATAATACTTGCCACAAGTCAGGGGGATCTGGTACACAACGCCTGTTTCACATTTTGTGTACGCCGAGGCGTGTTTCACACCGTAGCCTGCGGCTCCCCTCAGCAGTGGTGCGAGGGCAGAGCTGAGACAGCTTCACAGGGGCAGAAAAAAAAACTTCCCCATCTCCCGCTAAAGGGAACCATGTGTGGATGCGAAGCAGCGGGGAGATAATCAGCTTGAGCGGGAGGAACGTCGCTGCTCTCATTTCACGGCAGCGGTCCGGGCGCTCCCATCGCGGCTCTGCACAGGAGAGAGAATGAGGGCGCGCGCGCTCCGTCATTTTCATACCGCGGAACTACCGTGGTGCCCCCAGCAGAGTATGCAGCTGTCACACCCCATGTCGTGCGCGCCGCTGCATAGAGGATTCCTAGAGGACAGGACGGGGGGGACCGTAGGAGAGGAGAAAGAGGGGGAGGAGACATACATGCGCTGTTCAGGTGTGGGACGCGGGAGCCGCTCCGTAGAGTAGAAGAATCCTAGAGGAGAGAGGAGGAGGGGGACGCGCATGCGCTGTGGGTGTGTTGGACGCCGGAGCCGCTCTGTAGAGTAGAGGATTCCTAGAAGATAGATGGGGGGAGAGGACACGCATGAGCTGTGGGGATGTGGGCGCCGCTCCGTAGAGTAGATGATTCCTAGAGTAGAGAATGGGGGGTGAGCGTAGGGAGAGGGGACGCACATGCGCTGTAAGGGGTGTGGGACGGGGGGGCCGCTCCGTAGAGTAGATGATTCCTAGAGGAGAGAAAGGGGGGTGAGCGTAGGAGCAAGATGGGGAGGGGACGCGCATGCGCTGTGGTGGTGTGGGACGCGGGAAGGAGGGACGGACTAAGCCCCCTCCAAACACATGCAAGCAAGATCAAGGGAATGGGGTCAACCTGGGCACAGACACCACCTGCCTAGCCATTGCTAAGCAGCCTCTCTGTACTCTCGGCCATGACTCTGATAACTGGGATAGTGGTTGATGGCCTTCATATTACTACAGTGTTCTGGTTCGCATAATGGTTGCTTCCCTACTTCATGAAAGTGGCCGGACGCGGGACGGCGGACAGGGGACGCGGGACATGGGAGGGACGGACAAAGCCCCCGAGCATGAGATGCTTCGCATCTAAAACAAGAGGGACGTCATACCTGCCTGCCACCTTTTGAGGTTGTGAGTCACCTTATGAAGATTAGGAACCACTGCATGTCTTGCGGTGCGAGTAGCCGCGCTAGCTAACGCCGGTTTTCTGCTGCCTTTAATCTTCTGCATGAGGGTTTCCACCAGTGACGGAAGTAATGAGCCAGGGAAGCCTGCCATAGTAAGGTGCCTAACTTGCTTGTCAAAAGCAGCCTGCATCATGTGAATGCAGGATTTCTTTAGGGCGGAATCCAGGCACAGCAAGGCTACACTCCCGCTTAATCAGCTTAGACGTTGCTGAATCGTGCGGATCCAGCCCTTTATTCGCACGTGGCGAATACTGCCAGCACACATGACTATACGGAAAGTTAAGCATAGGTCTAAAAACTGCAACGAATCCCGAAGGGGGTAGTTCATGGGTGAACTTGAGTCCTTTGCCATGAAGTGTAAACATGTTTAAAACATCGCCGTAACTCTCTGCTGAACCAAGTCGGTTAAAAACTATTAAAAGGTCATCCACATATCTAAACACCTTTAAAATATGGGAGACCTTCATGCAGATTAAAAACATCGGCATGAAACGTGGCAGCGAAACGTGGCTTAACAGTAGCATTCATGTTGTGGAAGTTGTCAAGAATTTGCCGAGCCTTGTGTTTCAGAAAGTTTGTGCCAGAACCAGAGTAGCAGGGGTGCTTATTGCTGTGAGTCATCAGTTGTGTTATGCTGTTAAGCAGGTCAGAATTCGAATTAGTTCTGTTTTGTGATGCGATGCGATCTGTAATCTTTGGTGCCTGGTATAGACCGTACTTATAGCAGCCTGTAACATGCGCTGAAAATGCGTGAAATGTTAGTCTCAAATTCATTTATCATCCAAGCAGTGCTTAAAAATGTTTGCTCTTCATCATAATTCCACATGTAAAACAACTTGCAGAGGAGTTATCTTGATAAACATCGCTTCTAAACTAAAGCAGGGTACGGAATGCATAGTTTACCGCTAATAAACACGCACACAAAAAGAAGACGAGGACAACACCACGGGCGGCCTCGTCTTCTTCTTTTTGTGTGCGTGTTTATTAGCGGCAAACTATGCATTCTGTACCTTACCAACTAGGCCAAGAACAAGTTCTTCTAAAGCAGGGTGTCGACATACTTGCCTTGAAGTTTGCTTTTACTGAGTGATCACCACAGCATTGTCGTGCTTGCAGGCGAGTGTGACCAGGATGGTGTGGAGCCACTGCAGCGGCTGCATGAGAAGCTTGTGCAGCAGCACCCGACAGCCATTGACTCACGCTGCCTGCTCTTTGGGGCTCCCTCACCTGGGTGAGGCCTAATGCGCTACAATGTATGCCCAGGAGACCCTCCTTTCCGTTTCTAACATTGTTGGCATGCTCTCGTAGTCGATCATTCCAACATCTGCCACTTTGACCCACGTAGCAAGCACAACAGCTCAAGGGGATTCTGTACACAAAGCCCCTTGTACATGCCACAAATCGGTTACGGTGGTTCAGGTCGCAAATATATTCTCGTTTATTTGTAGGAATTTTTCTTGAAAAAAAAAAAAAGAACGAACGAAAGGCAAACGAAGCTTTTGTTGGGCAAAAAAAAGCTACATTTACCCCGACCCGCCGACATATTTAAGTCAATAGGCAAATTAATGCTTCTTCGGAATCACCGTTACTTTTTCGGCTCTTTTGCGCTGTCTGCTTTCAGTGGACCGTAGCCTCACAAATCGTCCCACATATTTGAGTTTTCTCAGGGCTTGGGTTCCTCGCAACCCCTGCTCTAAGACTGTCTCGTTTCTTCTATAAACAGGTCGCTCTAAGAAGGCGCGATGCACGACCCGATAGGCACGCCCTTGCTCTGAACAGTAAACAATCATTTACTTGGACCTAAGTTGACTGGAAACGAAATTTCGCCAAAGTGAGGAAATTTCTGTAAGCTTAACACTACTCGGTTCTTAAAATTTACACTTCTTTCCTTCATACTGTAGACAGTCATTTTATACCAGCATTGTTCGTTAACAGTAATTGTCGTTACAGTGTGAAACAACTTTTTGCTAAATGTTCTCATGCATTCATGAAGGAAAGAAGTGTAAATTTAAGGGCTCGTTTGCTTTGTTAAACACAATATTAATGGGAACTGACAGACAATGATGCCAAGGAAAGTATAGGGTATGTTATTAGACGTAATTGTAATGTAAATGTGAAGAAAGAAAAGTGGACGAAAATTTAACTTGCCACCGGCAGGGGACCGAACCTGCGACCTTCGAATAACGTGTCCGATGCTCTACCACTGGGCTACGGTGCTCTACCGGTGCTCTACTGAGCTACGATGCTCTACCACTGAGCTATCTCATGCATTCATGAAATATAGTCTTGAAAAACCATAGAAAAAAAAATTTAATCCAGTTCCATGCCTGTGAAATCTGAGTGAACAGTGGAGCAGACAAGCAAGCGCCACCACCTTGCAATGCAAATTGAAATCTTTCTGTCATATTTCTTTCTGTGTCACTTTCTTTATCTCCTTCTTTCTTCCATCTTCTTTAATTTCTTTCTATGCTGCCCTCTCTCCTCCTTTCCCTCCTCTCCTTCCCTTCGTAAACATGGTTATGCTCATGGTTTGCCCTCTCACCTCCTCACTTCCCTTTCCCACCCCCTTGCTATACGTCTGCTATGCAAGGAGCTGCTTGAAAGAAGGGAATTTTGAGGGCTCATTTCATTGTTTGACACAGCCTTAATGAAAAGCAGCAGATAATGAAGTCTAGCTGCTTGGCACTTTCTCACTTCCTCCTCACTTCCCTTCCCCTTCCCCCACTCTCTTGCTCTACTATGCTATGCATGGCTGTGCTGCGCTATGAGCTGCTCGCTGCATACTCGCTTTCTGCAACGCACATCTGCCAGGTTTTCTGAAATGATGGCCAGCACAACCTCAAGCTCGAAAAGCTCTGTGGTAAAAATATTTCGGCTTAGTAACAACTCTTGCTGCTAAACAAGCCATGAAATGTGTGGAAAATGGTGAGCAGTTGTGGTAAACAGTTGTTGTGTGTGCCTGCCTTCATTTTGCTCTGTGTCTGGTGGCATGTGTGTTCACGTGCAAGCATGCATAGTTCGTGTACAGTCGTCAGCAAGCTTAACACAAACGCTCCGACGCGTGACCTGGCATACTTTGACTGATGCCAGCCACGAAGTGCTGGGCGCTGTTGCCGAGATAATGCCTTGGTATGCTTGGATAGTATGTCGGTATGCATGGGCAACATCTCGGCAACAGAAACCAAAGCTATGCGGCACTAGCGTCAAGCAAACTCTTTCAGGACACACTGTGGAGCGTTCGTGCTCAGGTTGCTGACGACTCTACAGCACAATTTATATTCAAGTTCATTTTATTCATGACATGCTTGTCAGTGTGATTTTGACACAATGATAAGCAATTCTAAGGGCAGCAAAATTTCATTTAGGGAGTTAGAAATCTATAAATAACTATATATTGGCAAGCCTGGGCATGTGTGATTAATTATGCGTTTTGCTTTGTGGCTGCATAATGAAAGAACGAATGTGTGCAGGCAGGAAGAAGATACCGGGGAGCAGGCAGCCCCTTTGAGCAGCAAGCTCCGCAGCACCCAGTGCTTGGTGAGGCTGGAGGGTCTTCATTTATTTGGTCAGTTAGAATCACAGTACGGATGGAACTTTTTATAATTGCCTTGAAGGAAAATTGGTGCTACAGTGCTCTTGTATACATGGGAACACTGGGATGTGTCAGATTTGGATGGGCATTGCTCACGAAGAGCCTGGACACCTAGACGATGCTTCTGGCTAGAAGCGTTTATTGCATCAATTTGGTATTGAAGGAGCTCCTTGAAGGAGCTATTCTTCTTAGCGTTACACCAAAACAAGCTTTATTTAACTTTGAGAACTTTTGCTTTCCTGTGCAATTTTATGAAACGTAAAAACCGTCATGTGGCCGCTAAACTTTTAAGGTCAGCGTTTGTTTTATGTCAGTTTGTTGTGTTTCTTCCTTTAACTGTTTCGTTACTCGCTACGGATGAGAAAACTTTTATTGTAAAATGTTGTACTTGCAAATGAAATTTGCTCTAGAAGGTTTTGTTTTAGGGAAGCTTTGTTTGTCCAGCCCTATTCATGCTTTGCTCAGCGCCAACCGCCTCAAGCCTTGTAGATGCATACAGTGCAGTCCACTTATAACGATACCATATATAACGATATATCGATTAGAACGATGGGTCTACTTAACAGTCTCATTTTATGCATTGGGGCTATGGGGGGAAAAAACCATATATAACGATATGTTATCCACCGAATATCGGATACAACGATGAAAAGTTTGCCGTCTGGACGGCATGTTCCGCCTTCAGAATAATCGTAACACATTGATAAGTTCCTCTGGAAACGAACTATGCCGAGTCAAGAAGAAAAGTTAGCGTAGGCGAGTTCGTATCTAAAGCCATTGCAGCACAGCGCCGGCAGCGCGTCCCGGCCGTTCAAAAAGCCGAGGAGGGCAGCGCGAGTTGGCGCGGCGCGCTACTAGATGGCGCCAGCTGTGTCACGTTCTGCGCCGTCGCCGCGCGTCGGCCGCAGAAAAGGATAAAAGAAAAAAATAAATGCGAAAAGCAAAGCGGCGCGCTCCGCGGCGGCGGCTTCCCACTTTCTACAAACGAAAGCAAGAAAGGGGAGAGAGAAAAAAAAAAAGCGAAAAGCAAAGCGGCGCGGCCAGCGCGGCAGCATCGGGCAGGTGCTGCGCCGTGCTCCCGACCGGGCTGCAGAAATTAGGCGCCTTTTTCTTCTTCAAACCACCACCATCGGGGCGAGGCCTCGTTGGCATTCTGGCTGTACTTTCTTTCATCCGTGCTTACCCCCACTCGTCAGTCAGTCTCTCTTCCTCAGCGATCACGAGCAACGGCTATACTCAGCGACAACTTATCTTGACATTGGAGCGAAGGCTACGGAGGCGGGGGCTTCCACACATTCGTGTTGCTCCGGAAGTAGTTCGGCAGCTTGCGGCTGATTTCGGTTTTGCTCGCTCGCATCATTAACGCGTTTAGAAAAACACATACTTGAAAATTATGAATAGGAGAAACATTTCGATTGTTCAGTGTACATTTTAGTGTCCTATTACAGTATATTTTTTTAGGAGAACTAAACAGCTCGTATTCGGCCGCACAGTGACGTCACGGACGCCAGGTTTCCTTGGAAAACGGGTGGTCTGAAAAGGTGGTGCTGTCTAAGAAATGGAAAGAAAAGGAAAGCATTCTTGCAAGGTGATTGATAACTGTATTTTGCCTACAACTTCCCGGAACTGTTTAAGTCGCATAATAAATAAAGCAGTATTTATTTCAGCAAGGCAAATGAGAAAATTATCAATAAACTTCAGTACTATTTTTTTGGCGCGGAAGCAGACATGCGCTTTGGTTCTGTAGCTTCCACAGTGCTGTCAAGGAAAGCTGTCGCCGAGTATAGAGCTTGATCTGATGGAGCTCTGGGAGCACGTCGCTACTGGTGACGCACATAGCGGGTGTGTCGCGTCGGTTGAAAACTTCCTGACGGCAGACAGTGCTACATTGTTCTACGATGAACACATCGATAGGCAATCGTCGCGGACGTGTTGTGGCGACAGATGGCGGCGTTTGCGACAGCAGCAGCAACAGTGATGAGGAGGTTGACAGCGCCTCTATGACCCCGTCGATGACCACGCAAAGTGCACTGACGTCAATCGACTCGCTGATTGACTTTATGGACATCAAGCGAATGCCGCCAGAGTTTTCGCAGCAGCTGGAAGCTATGCGCGCCGCGGTTGGGAAGCTTAAGCTTCCGCGGGAAGCAACTGCAGATTTCAAACGTCTTCGGCGTGCTGAACGCGTGATGCGCTCTTCGGAGTAAGAAATAAAGTCTAGTTTTTGACATCCTACTATCTCCAATATTTATTCATTGGTGTTAATAGTGAATTTGAGCCCGGACGTACAAAAGGTACGTCCGGCAGCGATTTTTTTACGGCAGTCCAGATATAACGATCACTGGTTATTACGATCATATTTTTAGGTTTTCTCGATATCGTTATAAGTGGACTGCACTGTATACCATAACACAGTGCCCCTTAGGAAGCTTGCATAGGCAGTGGCTCATTGGTAATATTGTGAGAAACTCCATGGTTGCACAATGTTAACGTTCTGTCACACCGTCATTGATGATCTGGCATTTTCAGCTTGACAAGTGGCACCATCTACGATCAGTGGCAGCATATTTAAAGCTGCATCAAGCACCGCTGCATTGTGGTGACTGATTAAGAAGCGTAATCGCATTGCGATAATAAATAAGCAAAGCACAACCTTGTGAATGATTTTCTACTCTCAGAGCAATAGTTGGAAATCTTCATATTGTGCAGTAGTTTTCAGGTTTGTTCATGATACTATTTTATCACGTGGAATGATTAAAGCTTGTTTTATGTCACCTGGAACTATCTTACCTGCAGCAATGTTGTCTCTAATGTAGTAAGACTTTTTACTTTTTTGGAAGTTCTTGCATAGAACATTGATGGAGCCCCTGTTCAAGGTGAACATTTGAACAGAGTGTCACCCTCCGAACTTGAGATGCATTGCGTGAATGCGTAAGCTGGCCATTATTGTAGGGGGGTTAAATACGAACATGAAGATGTCAATAGAATGTCACGAACACCTGCATCGAAACACCCATAGTACTCTCTCACAGACCATTTCATTTGTAAGCAAATTTCATTCTTCAATTGTTTGGGGAAAGAGTGAGAACTTCAAAACATCAATGTATAATTTGTTGATCATAATGACTACTGGCTCAAGACCAGGGCACAATAGATAGATGGTTTCTTGTGGTCCATACATAT
>JALIZH010027062.1:0-27954 GCA_030522465.1 Rhipicephalus appendiculatus
CAACTGTATTTCCTGTCTGGCAAAGGTTCCAAAATAGGACTTGAGTGAAAGGTCAGTTGGAGAGTTCGACCGCCAGAGTCAGCCAACGTCTGCACAGGCCTCGCAGACATTCAAAAAAGCAATAACGTCCGTACAGACGGGCCACTTCCGGATCTCACAAACAGCGCGAGTATTCGACGTCGTGAGTGTTTCACACAGACACGAATGCGAACACCACCGATGTAGAACGAGTGGCGTAATGAGCCGTGTAAAGCACAAGCGCCGTAAAATTGCCTACACTGACCACTGCGGAGCTGGATCATTTCCAACTACGTGGGAGTGATTCCCCTCGCTACGTTGCGAAAGCGGGGAGGCCAAACCCATTTCGTCGTCCTTCGCGTGTTGCTGAATCATCGTATATGTTGAAAGGCTTGAAGCTCTCGCGAGTAGCGCCGTTAAAAGGCCCCTGAACAACCTCTGAAGACACAAAGGAGCGTGTTCGTTTCCTGTCTTTTCGACACCATTCGCGACGCCAACAGTCTGTTCGCGTGACGCCGTGAGGAAATAAGCTCTCGACTGGTCCATAAAACGAGCGATATCAGTTGCGAATTGTCCCCTACCCTGCTTTGACATGCAGTCGCGCGCCTGATCAGCCTTGTATCGCGTGACTATCGCGCGGGATCAGCTGATTTCACTAAGCTTAGTGCGTTTTCGACTGCTCAATCGCCGATAACAGCGTGTAACCGAAAAGCGCGAAATGCTTCTAGGCTCAACGTTTAGTGCCGACATTTCCCACGTGTTTCATGAAGAAAGAAGTGGCGAAGAGGTGACAACGCCTGCAGGAAGGGTAGTGAAGGCGAGAAAGAAAGTGTACTCTCTCGTCTTTGAACTCGGAGTGGTTTCTTATCTTTCTCTAGACGTCGCGACGGGAGTGTTTTGAAAGACGAAGAAGTAATAAAAGAGGGTGTGGGAAAGACAAAAGTGAAGTATAAGAGAAAAGAGAGAGAGGGAAAAAAAGTGAGGCTCAGCGCGTTCGGTGTTTGCCCCCGTACGTGCCACTTGCTTCGGCGGATAACTCGGGCTGAAGGGGTGGGGAGGTCGCGGGGGGAACATTCTGGGCGCCGCGTGTTTAACTTTTCGGAGCAAACAGTTCGCGCGCGAGCTGACGACGCTGCAACGCGAATGATCAACACCAGCGTTTAAGTGGAGCGCACGACGCAACAGCAAAAGTAGCGGCAGAAAATGAGGTAAAAGTAAAGACAGAGAAGTCGAAGTGAAGCAGCACAAGCCGCCGAGAAGCAAAGCGAGGAATTCTCGACTCAAGAGAAAGGCAGGGTGCGAAGAAGAGAGAGAGAGGGAGAGGAAGGGGAAAGGGGGGCGCCGACAAGCGAACAAGGCTCGTCCATTGGAGTGAACAAGCCCCTCGTGTGCGTAAGATGAGCGAGTTAATTCCCGGGAGGCTGGTTATGTATGCGAGAAACGACCATACGAGGAACTTGAAGTAGGCTGACAGTGCCCTCACTGTTGTCGCTGCCCTATTTATTTCGTTCTTGTTAAATTTTTGAACGTTCTATAACGCTGGCTAGGACGTGTGTACCCTTGTAGGTTAGAATCTCGAAGACGAAAGAAATTTCCAGCTGCGCAAAGAGAGCAAGAGAGCGCAGTTTTAGTTGCTTCTCATAATTTAGTAGAGTAAAAGTTGTGTATACTGGCGATCACCAAGGCATACACCGAGATTATGATGATCGAAAAGAAAATCTTTAGTTCATACCGAATAGGACAAAATTATGGAAAGGAAAGGCAGCCCTAGATTACCATAACGGTGTCAGACGCCGTATACGAGCTTTCTTGGTAACGTACACTCGCATCTACGTTGACAAGAACGGAGGAAGTGAAAAGTTTTTAGTGAAAAAGAAGAAGAAAGAGATTACCCGAAAAGTTCGAAACCCCGAGATGTGGGCTACCGTGGTATGCATGCACGAAATGCCACTGAGAGCGGGTCAAATGATGCAAATCAGAACGAATGATGGCATTTTTCAGTGTTCCTCTATAAACACATACTTCACGCGCGAATGGACGATGCAAGCGTCGAGCTGATCCTATCGTCCGGGAGGCGCTAGTAAATTATCGGTTGATAGTCGGCAAGATCTTCCGGTAGCGCCGTCCCGCTACGACCTCTGTTTTTTTTTCTTTCTTTCTAGCATTGCCACTCTCTGCCGTATTTGTCGTGCTCTGCATCTTGTACTTCGAATACGCTGACTTAATTCCACCAATGTTATGTTTTCTTATGATCAGTCCTCCTTATGATGCACTACAAGATCCATCACCTGAGGCCAGGGGCGTAGGCAGAATTTTTTTTTGGGGGGGGGGGGGGGTGGAGGGAGGCACCTCCTTTATTTGAAGTGGGGGCCGGGCAGGCAGATGCGGTCGTGTGTCATTTTGTACTCGCTATGCCATGGCAAAAAAAAAAAAAAGTTCGGCAGGGGCACGGCCCCCGGTCTGCCACCACCTGGCTAAGCCACTGCCTGAGGCCTATGGAAGGGACTATAAAGGAGTAATCCTGCAAGGCTAACCTCACGTGCATAAACAGCTCGCTTGCTGTTTCTCCTGCTCACTCACTCACTCACTCACTCACTCACTCACTCACTCACTCACTCACTCACTCACTCACTCACTCACTCACTCACTCACTCACTCACTCACTCACTCACTCACTCACTCACTCACTCACTCACTCACTCACTCACTCACTCACTCACTCACTCACTCACTCACTCACTCCACTCACTCACTCACTCACTCACTCACTCACTCCACTCACTCACTCACTCACTCACTCTTGTAAAATACAGGATAAGAACCTGGAATCGCATCAGCTTCACAGAGGATGTGCCATTTTCCCACCCTTCATCAGGATACGTCTGACTTGCTTGTTCTAAGAGCGAAAAGAAGAATGCCTGCTCATGCCACTCATCGGCAACCCTGACCAACACTTGCCAACATTGGCAACCTTATGCCAAGAGCAGCCAATGTCAGCCTACACTTAACCAACATCAGCAAACATTACACGACAGTGAACCAATATTAGGCGCTGCATAGGCCAACATTGGCCAGTTCTGATGCTATGCGTCCACTCAATCATCGCGTTATCTTTAATTTCTATTTCGCCCTGACTGTAATTCTACATCACACATTTCAACTCCTAATTTCCTAAATTTCCATTTCTTTTTCATTCTAATATCAGCAGTGAAGATGTGTGCTTAGGTAAACTCCGAAACTGCTAATCAAATCCCAGTTCAATTATTCTCACAGAACACTTTGCTTTAAAAAATTTACACTTTTTCCAGAGACGGGCTCCTACAACAAGACTTATTCCGGTGAAAGTAAACGCTTCAAGTTGTTGTTACCCTGGCCACGGATGTCAACGAGTTGGGGACTCCCGTAGTACGATCAAGATCCGTGGATGGCATCGAAATCACGTTCTTGTCAGGCACGACTCTGAATCACGAAAAAAATAAAAAATAAACAGTTGTCTCGGAAAGCTTTGCATTAGGGGAAAAAAACAGTTCTCCTGCTCGACCTCGTTCTTCTTTTGCTCTCTCTTCACTCCATACTTTGCTTCTACCCAAAGTAGAACAAAGAAAAACCATCAAAAGAGGAAGAAAATCAATTCTAACATCTTCGAGAGCCTAGGGGATGCGAGAGCTAAGCCGTACTTGCTTCTTCGAAGCCCGAACGAAAAAAAAGGGGGTGTAAAAATTGACTGTTTTCTTTCTTTTTTGGTTAGTTCGCCCTTCTTTCTTTGCTCGTTTCGGCCACTCGTGGTTCTTCTTCGAGGAGTCCAACAGGCAGAAATAGCCGTGATTACCGCCTAACGGCCGTTACGTCGGACTTCTTATTTTCCCTCTAATGGCCGCACCCAGTTGAGGCAGGGTGCATCAAGACGGCAGCCGGATATTAAATGCCCAACTTGTCCGCTTATACTGAGTCGAACGTTTACTTTTATTATGCCGTTTTCTGTTTCGCTTCGTGCGATTAATCTTCATTATAGAAAGACAACGACACATCACGTGGCTGAGCTCTTCCCGAATTTTAAACGGAATGTGGTGGTGGTGTGTGTGTGAGGGGGGGGGGGAGGGAGGGAGGGAGGGGGGGGAATTTACGGTCTGCGAGGAACGCACCCCTGAATGTAAATATCTGCATTGGGCGCGATGAGCCTATGCTATACACGCGCTAAAAGCACTATCGTGCCATGTCGTACACGTATCAAGAAAAGTTTTTAGACTTGTAGAGTGCCCTGGTCTAATTGGTCGCGTGATGGACGTCGAAAACTTTTAGGTTTCTTGCCTGTATCGCAGAGTTTTGACAAGTGATCAACTATTTCCTAAGATTGACGCGCATTTTATTAGCTGGATCTTGCTATTAAGGGTTAACATGATATATGAGACGAACTAAGAGCGCAACTATGTGGTCGGCATCTTAGAACTTAAGGAGGACCTTGCTCGTCGATCCATTGACATTGTAACGAACGCACAAGCGGGATTCGGTGTTAACTGACTGCGGTTAGTGAACTAAGTTTCTAAGTAAAATAATGTATATCTCTTACACATTATTCATGCAGCTTTACTTTAGTAGAAGCCGTTTTTTTTTTTTTTTTTTTTTTTTTTTTTTTTTTTTTTTTTTTTTTTTTGTGCAGACGCATGAAAGTTTCGCGCTACGTAATCGCATGGAAAGAGTAGAGGCAAGCGCTAGTAGTGACGAAAGTACTGCCTGAAACAGAACTTGAAAGCTGCTTCATGCCATCTAAAGACTCAGTTTTTTCGAACTGCCTGTCTACTGTGAACTCGGCGTTTAATCCCGAATCGCCAGTTGCACGTACAGAAACAGCCACGATGTGAAACGAAGAGAGAGAGAGAGAGAGAAATAAGTTTTTTATTGAGATCATTAAAAAGATCTCGAGTGGGGGGCTCTTAGTCCGGAGCTCCAAAGCTGCGGGAAAATAGAAATACTCACAGGGTCCCCTATGAATCCAGCTAAAATGACTCGATGGCAAAGGCCATCTACTACTTCTTTTTCTTAGCCTATATCTTGATCCTCTCCCGTCTTCCTCCGGAACCCCTGACGTGGTACTACCCCTGCCTCCGTGTCCTGGTTGTACTGAGAACTCTCTTTGCAGTATTTAATCGCCATGTCCCATTGCGCGTTATGTTGCAATGAGAAAGTTGTGGGTTGTAAGCTCGATCCCTTCAAGAGCTAAGCAGTAGCCGGCGTTTCCTTTACGCTCCAACATCTCCTCACATCGCATCAATTAAGAAAAAAGGTCTCCCGCGCCAGGGTTTCGTAGATTTTATTGTATTTATCGCCTCGGTTTGACGCTCTCGATCGAATCTCTATATGTTCTCTATATGTACGGTTTCGCGTCGATGCCTGCTCTTCACTCAGTCCACCTTCGCATGAAACATATAAGGCTTTTCGCCTTTAAAAAACACAGGAGCAAAATTACAAGGATCACGGGGAGGCCACCATCCGCGGTAATAGGATTGAGAGGTGAACGGAGAGAAAAGCAGGCAGGAGAAAAAAAAAAAAAAACGTACACGAAGAGACGCGTAACACTGGAGCTGCTATAAAAGAGACACCGCTGATTACACGACCAGGGATGTGATTATATACGACCTCCTACCATGCCCGCTTCCAGGACCACACCCAACTCGGCGTTTTCGGCGCGTGCTCCAAAATTAAGTCTGTTTACCTCGTTGCGACGCGTTGTTCGTGTTCGTGATAACCGAGGCTTGTTTTGCGCTGTTTAGCTAAATGCGGAACCAAGAGCTCCGTTGTTGCACCCTTGATTATTCGGTTGCGCAGCACGTAGGGGTGCTCCACTCCGTGCACCGTTGCACGTGGAGCTCACGGTCACCCGTTGCGCCAGGCAGTGTTCAAAGAGATAATGATTACCATCCCCATCTTCGTTCTCCTTCTCCTCATCATCATGATTGTCATCATAATTATCATCATTATCACCCTCACGACCACCACCACAACCACCCCCCAAAGAACCGATAAAATATAACGCAAAAAAAAAAAGACTGACAAGGGCCCTTATGCATTCACTTAAGACGACTGGAGGACGGAAGCCATGTATATTGACGCTGCCCCGCCACCCTTCGAAAGCTTTCTCACCTAACGTGGTTTTGCACTGCCTCCGAGATCGTATACGGACCTCAGCTGGTTTTGCATTGCCTCCGTGATCGGACCACCTTTGACCAAGCTACGATGTGGTGTGGTGACGTCATCAAGTGACGTTACGTCACTCGACATCACTGTGACGTCATAATAACATCGCAGATGTCGGAGATCTGTGATGTCATCGTGACGTCATAAGGTGACGTCATCTCGTGATGATGATTTTTTTGCATCACTCGTCCCCGACGCCGCTGGACGCGAGGCGCCGCTGGACGTGAGGCGCCACTGGACGCGAGACGCCGCCACGCGGGGCGCCGATGGTAAAATTTCGCGTTTGATGAGAAATCTAAGGCTTTCGCCTTAAAATTGTAAACATTTCCATAAAACCACCCGGTTCATGGCAAATCCCCCCGGTGTGGGCGTGTGCCACATGTTCAAGGTTCAGATCTGCTCTACTCTACACTATACCAGCTTTGATTTCGGCATAGTGGTTTTGTGATGGATACCATGCTCTCTCATGAAAGTTGTGGCACTCTGCTCGTGGAATGAACGCGCTCTGGACTTGCACACTGCGTGTTCAATTCGTGTTCACGTTGAACTTAACAGTCACGGAAAAGCATATACTACCGACAGACCTTGAAAATGCGAGCAAGTTGTACTGGACCATATGTATATAACTCACCTATTCACTTACGTTTACGTCAGGCCTACGTGTGACGCAGTTCCTTGACGGAGAGCATCACTTGTTCGTAGATAAACACATTGATGCAAAGTACTTCAACTAATTGAGTGAGAGACAAACAATAGTGGGCTAGATATACTGCGCGTAAGCCAAAATCAATCTTCGGATAGAGCTTGCGATCACTCGTACATCCTCAAGATTTACGTCTCTTTCATTGCATAAAAGGCAGTGATTCCTTTATGACTCGGCAGTAATATTGATGAGGCCGATTTTTCTTCGCGAAACTCGGGGTTGTTGTGCGTAAGCGTCCTCAATCTCGGTAATTGCTACAGTAAAATAACTTTCTTGGCATCGTGCCACGTTATACGCTATTCCGCATTCTACTTGAATAAACAAACGAAATATACTTCAAGAAACAACAACAGAAAGCTAGTTCAAGTTGAACGGATGAGAGAGTTCAGCGCAACCGTCGTCTGAAAGCTGAGAAACAGGGCCTGCATTCCCAAAACCCTCTTACGATAAAAATTTTCGTAACAGAATGTTTCAACTAATCACAATGCGGGGCATATCATTAGCCAAGCCGGCTGTCCAATGGGAAAACGCAGTTACGGAAAAGAAATTCTGTGAATTGAGCCCCAGGAGTTACACAGAGGAAAGAAAGAAGAGGCGATAACTTATTTAAGGCAGAGAGGTCGAGCTGCTCCAACGCGTTTGATTTCGCTAGCTGAAAGCGGAGCGAAAATGCGGCCGATGTAAAATGACAGTGTAAACGCTATAGAACGCGGGGGAAAACGTCTAACGTCTAGACACTGCTGTTTTCAAACTTCCCTGTACACTATCGCATATCAAAAAATCAAAGTCGGTGCAGTCCCATGTTTACCGCAGAGGTCATCTGCGCTTCTGTTTCATTCGTCGGAATAAAAAAAAAAAAACGAACGCGAAACCTCGTTTTTGCGTTACGTGTTGAATTATAAAACGGCTGCGGGGGGTCATGAATTTCGAAAAACTTCGATGTAAAAGAAAAGAAACAGGGCGTCGGGCAGTCGGAAACTTGGCACCGAGCCCGAGATTCCTTCTCTGTCTGCTTGCACGCCATTTTGAGATCACGAGCGCCTTTATACTTTATTTCTCGGTTCGTTCTTTATACAAAATAAAATACCCGCGAGCAGTTATTCTTAGAAAGCCGTTCTTGCGATCAATGCAATTATATCCCTTTCAAAGTCGGGAATATCGAATTAAAGCGAGAGCTTGCGCAAAATGCTGCAGACTCTTGCGTTTCCGAGCAGCGTTCGCGAAAACCAAAGCCACGCGGGTTCTTTCAACTGAGACCCGCTGATGGTAGACACGCTTTGAGGAGCATCTTTTCGCTCAACCACTCGCCGCCGGAACGCGCAATAACCCCAAACGACCGTCTTCCTGGTTTGCCAAATCGGATTTAGTCCGCCGAAAAGATAGAAGCACAAAATCAACGACAAACGGACACAAAACTACGACAACTGTTCCCAAGCGGAGAGAATGTCTCATACACATCGCACGTAGAACTTCTTGTACGCAGGCTTGTCGTTGGCGCTAACGCAAAACACCATGTTGTTGGCCAAAGAAAGCCGCCGCATACGCCGCAAGCACTGGCGGCCGCTTGGCAGATGTGTGATTCTGTGACCTTTGCAGTGCCGTTGCTGCGATCCTTTAGCAACTGGAACTCGAGAATTGCGCCGATTCTCTAGTGTGACAAGTTGCTAGCTGCTTGCCCTTCACAAAATGGTTCCACGCGCGTGCGCCCCCATAATCTGCGCGATCCCAGACAACCATGGTAGTGGTACATGCGGTCAAGGCCGTGAACTTTGAGGCCAGGGTTAACTAAAGAAGGCTGAAAGTATCAGTGCTGAAACTGGTCATTTTTACCTAAATACTGAAATACTGAGGTATTAATGAGACTAGTCGCGATGATTACGCATGCGCGCATGCATCTGCAGATGGAAGCTCCCTTGGTGCGCATTAATAATATAATGATTGTTAGAATTTTACTTCCAAAAACCACGATACGATTATGAGAGACGCCGTAGCGGAGGGCTCCGGAAATTTAGACCTCCTGGGGCTCTTTAACGTTCGTATAAATCTAATTACACGGGCCTCTAGCATTGCGCCTCCATCGAAATGCGGCCGCCACGACTTTCAGATCAGGACTCCATTGAGCACCATAACCACAGACCATCGCGGCGGGTGCGCATTAAACGTGCTGGCCCATATATGAACTTGGGTAACATTTTAGCGGTGGGAAAGAAGGCTCAGAAACATTACAGTCTGCATCGACAGGTTCTCTTGCACGAGCAACTTTAGTTTATGATTGTTCATATGGCGTAAACAAAGGAGAAATCGTAATACGAAAGAAAAAAAAAGAAAATAAATGAAGCGCGGTAGTACTTCGCTTGCCCGGCGAGACGTGGCAGTCGCTACACGTGTTGCCCTGGTCATAACACGCGGTCGTAACACGGGCTAAAGGCCGAAAAATAACAAGAAGCGCTTGGGAGACAAACTGCCGCATCGGCTCCTTCAGGACAGTGCGCAGCAGACACGTGCCGTGATACCCTTTCCAGCGGTGACGAAGCATTCTTCTCTCGGCTCAAGAATGCTTGAACCGACGCGAAGTCGTATACTTCTTTGTCGCGGCAGTTGTTTCAGGGAGTACGTAAACTTCACGCGATGACGACCACGGTTTCGAGAGAACCGAGGCGAGAATTAACGACGCCATTGTTGGCTTGGAGCCCGCGCTCAGCACTCGGCCTCCGCGAAGACATCCTCTGCGCCACCACGCCAAAGAAAGCGCTCTCTGTGCGAGGAAAGCTGCCGCCCGATGACGCCAGGAAGCTGCCTCGCCAAAGCCGGAAACTCCGCTCCACGGTCAATGCCATTCGTGTCCGCGCGTTTTCCAGGTGGGAGCGTGTGCTGACCGATAAGTTTGCCCCTGAAAGATCTTAACAAAGCATGTTTGCATATAGTCAAAGTGTACTGTGCGTCCCTGAAGACGCAACCCTCTATGCGCGAGTCGGTCGTGCACGTGCGTTGCTATAACGACGGCAGTGTTATTCCTCTCTACGCATAGGATTATTCAGCGTCCTCATCTCAACGCTTGTGGAACCGAGGATAGCAACTCGTTTAAAGCGTTGCCGGTCCACGTTAGGTTTTCTTAAATGTTTTTTTATTATGCTGTTATGGTATCGATACACGAACGAGGGAACAAAGTTGTGTTGAATGTGGTCACGGTGTCAAGTACAGATGTACAGGCAGACGAAAGCGGGTAGTGATAACCTAATAAATTGGTGTCGCTTTAAAGAAATTTTATCGTGAAACGGGTGGATTAAGTTGTTTTGCAATAAGCCTTTCTTCGCTTGATATCTGAGGTGAAAAGACTTCGGTCTAAATCACTTAAAAAAAAAAGACAATGCGGCATCTAAGAACGCTTAAGACGCCCAGACTGGCTATCATGCATTCACAGCACACGTGGTGGTGGTTGTGGTGTTGCAACAGGCGGGGTTAGCCTGGCCTAAATGGCCGGCAGTTGTTCCGTATGAGCATCTCCTCTTATATTATAAGTGTACATCACCAAGTGTCCAAGTGACTCGCAGGAAGGCCATGGGAATCCGTTGCACGCTCCTCCTCGTTGCCGTGGGCCCTTCAGGAAAAATGACCTCTTCCCGGGACAACCTTTTTGCAAGCTGCGTACCATCGCTGATCTCCTACCAAGCTGAGGGCAAAGCCAAATAAAATGTTCGATGTCGCTGATGTCACCACTAAAGGCACAAAACGGGGAAGCGCCTCGGCCCAGTCTTGAATGACCAAGCCAGCGTGTATGCGCAGTCAGTTCTTATCCGGTAAAGCAGCGTCGCTTGTTCATTAGAAAGTCCGTGGGGATTACGCATGAATTATGTGGAAAACTTGTGGATCGCCCTGAAGTGATTGCGTATTAAATCCTTGTTGTTCTGGCAAGTCTCAGGAGCTCTTATTTTTGGAAGACAAGATCGCGCTCCGCGTGCAAGGGCATCGGCTTTTTCATTGCCTTCAATTCCAACGTGGGATGGGATCCACTGAAACTTTACATTGAAGCTCTTGCCGATCAGGTTTTTAATGAGCGCCAGAGATTGCCTCGTGAACTTTTCTGGAGGTAGGCCTCGATGCAGTCGCTGTAACGCCGACTGTGAATCCGTCAGCACTACTACATTTCCTGCAGGAAAGGATCGCAATTTTCCCCAAAGCCGTGGTGATTGCGGCGCTTTCTACTGTGGTGGACACAGCGCACGTCTGTCTCGTTGCAAGTCAAGTTTTCAATGTTAACTTCCAGTTACTGCAGGGCAAGACCTTTCTTGGCCTTATGCTGCCTCTTAATGGGCCCCTAAACTACTCCGAGTTCAAAGACGAGAGACTTGGTTTCTTTCTCGACAATACTACCCTTCGTACCAACACCCTGTTCCTACAGGCGTTATCTTCTTCTCGCCACTTATTCTTCATAAGACACGTGGACGATGTCAACACTAAGCGCTGAGAGAGAGAGAAATAAACGTTTATTTCGAAAGAGTGTTCCGAGCGATGCCCGGTATCACCCTAAGGTGGGAGGGCTCCCTAGTCCAGGAACCCTCTGGCTTCGACTGCCCTTCTTGGCCCTGGCGACGAGTTGTCGCTGGTCTTCCAGGTTCTCGAGGACGAGCTTGGCCTCCCACGTTTCGATTAGGTGGTCGTCGTTCATTTGTGGTGCTTCGCTCACGTCTCTTTCCGGTTGAATGTCGCGGTTTGCATGGCACTGGCATTCCAGGAGCAAGTGTGCGAGGGTGTCTGGTACGCTGCAGAGCGGGCACATGTAGCCATGTTTCGTTGGGTAGAGGCGGTGCATTAATATTCCGTGTATGTGTGTGCTGCTTTGCAAGCGTCGGATGATCACGCTTTCTTCTTTAGTCAATTTTGGATGGGGTGGAGGGTAGACCCGTCGCTCCAGTCTATAGTGTTGAAGTAACGACGAATAGGTGTTTGGCACAGCCTCCATCTCTTCAGAGCCCATCAGGATATCGCTCTTTTCGGCTGCACGCTATTATACCCGCTGGCGCAGTCGAAGAGGCACAAAACAGAGTGAAATCAGTTTATCATGCACTATATAGTCATGCGAGACAAGGCAGAACGGGCGTGCGACTGCACGGCAAAGCAGTGTCGGAGGCAGTTACACGACTGAAATCTCTAGTAGATGGACCAATCAAGAGCTTACTTTCCTCATGACGTCACGTGAACAGGCTGCTGACGTCACGAATTGCGCCGAAAAGAGAATGACGCGCCCGATTTTTGTATTTTGAGAGGAGTTATACATGTAGGGGCCTTTTATTGCAAAACTTTCACACGAATGTAGCATGTATTTTTCTCATACGCCTGACTTTAAGCTATAGGATAGCCCCAACGACGCAATAATGATAAAAACGACGCGTTTTGTGATAAGGCTGGAACCATAGTTCCCTAGCGAAGCAGCGCTCATGCCTTTATAAGCTACTTATGGCTGTGATGACTGTGAAGTGAGACTGTGTGTCCGTGCTCTCTCCTCTCTCTTTCTCCATCTTTAAAAACTCCCCCCACCCCTTTCCACAGTGTAGCGTAGCATACCGGTCCTACTAGACTGGTTAACATCCCTGCCTCTCCTTTCCCTCCTCTTTTTTTTCCTTCCTTCCTTCTTTCGAAAAGAAAGTGGCTCGCTCGTTTTCACGATTTCAATGCAGTCATGTGAACGGCTCAATTCTCTAATTATTGTCTGTGATCTTCGTGCTCCAAGTAAATCCTTGTTCTTCAGCGTTGTGTTTTATATTTGGCGTACTGATGTTCTGTTCGCTAACTTTGCGTACATACATACATACATACATACATACATACATACATACATACATACATACATACATACATACATACATACATACATACATACATACATACATACATACATACATACATACATACATACATACATACATACATACATACATACATACATACATACATACATACATACATACATACATACATACGGTTAAGTTCTACTACAAGACCGACGCAGCTCTTCACTTCCTGTACCTGTCCTCACTTTACGGGTTTCTGCTGAACTAACTCGTTTTTGCTGGCTTCTTGCACAGTCACTGATTCATGGACCGACGATCAGCTCACTCTGAGTGCTGCTCATGACGTTCATGGACTCAGCCAGTCGACATAAGTTCTAAGCAGGTTTCCGTGGTTCTAACCACGAAAGGAATATGATTTTAGAGACTGGGCTACCTTCCACCATTTTCTTTCGCCAACAACTTTCCGATTCTGACGGAAACTTGTTCGCTCGACACAGAAAAAGAAATTATTATACGCATACCGCGGAATTTCCGTAAACAGAGCAGCCATAGAAAGGCTTCGTGAATTAACCAGGAAGTTTTTACGGACCAGCCACTGCGTTAAAGTTTGGTTATTAAGGAAATGCACTTGCTTCAAACGAACTTCATTAGGGTGAAAATTTTCCCTGTTAATATAGCTAGAATACCTTCGAAGTGACATTAAGATCTATTTTTTTTTTATGGGTGATCATTAAAGATAAAGCTCTATAAAAAAAAAGCTTCGAGAATGTTCGAAGCCACAAGCGTGGAGCCTATACAAATTCACATAAAATATATCGAAAATTTCTTTGGAAGCAGTACAGTTGTAATGCCGCAGTCAGGATAATGGGACCCAACTCACCATGGCCGGTCTTTTTTTTTTTTTTTTCGCAACTGAGACCTTCCATTCATAGAACGCTATGACAAGCCATTAGTTATTTGTCATGGAAAGTAATTGAATATTCGCTTTTCTTTTTTTTACTTTGGCGCTGCTACAGCTCATGCGGCGGTCTTGCCGCATCAATCATACATCAGACGGCACTCCCATATTTACTGCCCTTACGGGTGTGCTGGCTGATTGCCTTGCGATTACGCACACGTGCTTTGATGTAAGGAATGATACAAAGATATCCTTCGGTAAACGTATTGTGGGCCATCAATAGCACCATGCCATCAAGAGCAAAGTTTTCGATGTTTACCCTCCCGAAGCTCCGTTTGCTTGGCTGACGTCTCGATGAGTAAATGTGCTGTTTAATATTGCACGTTATCCAGGATCGGCTCACTAATGTATGAACGCCGTCACTCGGTGGGCGTCTTCGATTCCTCCCGGACTATATTCGAGACATCGCATGCGGTACGCTGGTTGACTGAACGCACCGCCTCGGGCGCTGTAACTGACGGATAAATCAAAGAGGCTCGCTATCATGACAAAGTGGACGGACGTAGGAGGCGCGCGCGGCAGTTGGAAGGTCACGCGATGGGTTCTCTCCTCGTCTTGCCGTCTTAGTACCGTAATTGCTACGGTGCAAGACACTGTGCATAACACGCTCGCTTGTGTAGCATTTTATTAAGCACTTCGAGAAGGCTTCGCATCTGACAACTTCTAACGTCCGGGTTGGATTTCCAAAATTTTTTTCGTTGTCCTGGTCTCTTATTTTTCCCTGTTTTTTGTCCTTGCGGCCGATCCGGTTGACCGATTTTCTTTTTCTTCCCCCCCCCTCCCCCCCCCCTTTTTTTTTACACAAACGAGATTCTAGTGTAAACGCTGTCACACGTAATAACTACCCTTTAATAGCTGGTAGTAACAAGGAAAATGGTTCAAGCCCCTCTGGCTTTTTATGCCCTTTTATTTCATTGGAATGTAGAGTTTCTCGAACTTCGCGCATCACGTATCTATATGGGCTAAAAGAGAGCAGAAGGTTTCTTCTTTTTTGCTATCTGAGAGCAATTGACCAGGGTGGCCGTTTGCTCAGTTAAAGCAAAAAAGACAGAGCCGAAATAATCCCGGGCTGTGTTCCATTTGTGGACGGCATCGTAGACAGCCTACGTTGGCAGCCTCGAAGACAGCATCGAACCTCATTCGTCCGAGTAGTGTGACGCGTCTGCGTGACGTCTGTAAAGCATGACACCACCTGGCGCCGACAAGTGAAAGCGAGGAAAAATGAACAGACTTCTCATTTCCTTAACTTATTTCGTGTTCATATCTATGAAACACTGAGCGTGGCTTACATTAAGCGCGTTAGAAAGCGTCTGCCTGTGGGCAGATGACCATACCGACGAAATCAGAGCTATTCGAGCATACCGCTCATCCGCCATCTTGTTCGGACTGCAAAGTAGCCTGCGTCACGTTTGTCTCCGATGGTGTCTTCGCGAAGCTGCCCATTTTGCCGGGTACGTGAGAATTGGAATGGGACTTAAGATTACCGCTGTCTGCTTAGCTGTCCATTTAGACGTCCACGGTGAGTATTGGAACATGCTACCGCTTAGCGCTTGTCATCATTCGGAATCCACGCATACGGCGGCATATAGAACACGCTTAACCTAATCTAACGTAACTTGACCTAACCTAACCTAACCTATGTTAACTTAACCTAACCTAACATAACTTAACCTAGTCTAACTTGACTTAACCTAACTTCACCTAACCTAAGCTAACATAACCTTGCGTAGATGGTGTGCTTTGTAGGCCATTCGAGCGCTGGAGCTGTTCTGTTCTTTTGTGTTGTAACTACAGCTTACTCTTCTAGGACTTTTTTAAAAGAGAGACAATGCGTTGACCGCCCAATTGGACGGCTCATAATACGGTTGACTTGAAACGCCACATATGCGGGATCGCGTTGCGCGTATGATTGATGGCTTTTCCACCGCGCGATCCCCATTGCCGCTTGGCTTAACGATGACAGCGAAGGACAGTCACGTATTTCGACATTCCTTTTCTCGTCACTGTCGTTAATGTTGTTATGCCAAGCTTGCGCTGCCTGCCGCGTTTTGATGCATCGGGGCTTCTTTTGCGGTTACAGTAATTTACTTTGTGCGGAACAGTATGCTAACCCCCCCACCCACAAAGTGCAATACACCAACGAATACAGAAGCCACAGATTAGTTGAGCATGTACAAAGTCGGGACACATACGAACAACGAAAGCTCGTTTTGATCGGTGACTAGTGCATTCTCTTATTGAGTTTAATCTTCGTAAACAATCCAGTTCATTCCATGCGACACGTGGTGCCGGCCGCATCTGTCTACTAGGATAAGCTTACACCATTTCAAGTATTTGCGGCGTTCGCTTCTGTAACGTTGTTGCGACACCCGGCGAGCGAGCCTGTCTCATCTATCACCAAAGTCAACAAGATTTCATTTTTCTGAAGTAAAGTACGATACGGAAAAATGACACCTTTTTACGCGTATCTTTAACCTATTTTGCCCTTATACGTTAAGCAAACCAGCCATACCACGTTAAAAAAATCATGTTTTTTTTTCTTTTCATATTTGCGTAACGCTATCTTGTCCCTTTCACAAAGCTGTGCTCGAATTATTGTCAACTGCGGCGCTAGGCCGCCTTATTTAATCGTCGTTGTGCATACGACAGCAACTCGTTGTTGGGCTGGTTAGGCTCTTAGTTTGTTTAACATGTTCTAACTTTTTGGCGAACTACGAAAAAAATTAAAAAAGGGCACTCCGATGTTTCCTACCAGACCTCTTTTTTTTTATGCTGTTTACTTCGAACCAAAGAGACGTGTCTTAAATCTAGTTCTCCCTTTCGCAAAAAAAAAAAAAAAAAAAAAAAAAAAAAAAAAAAAAAAAAAAAAAAGATAAAAAAATAAAAAAATTAATGTTTTAGCAAATTTATATATGTCGACAACGTTTTAGGGAATTCTTTAAAGCCCCCCACGTCAACCGGAACAATTCATTTTCACCCACGTTCGAGCTTATAGACTGTAAAGCTTGATCTGCTTTATAATAAATTTTTGCATTGTTAGCTAAACTGTGGGACTTATAGTTGCGGTTTCGCCAACATATTTGTATTTCACTCGGCAAAATATATATATACACTGAGACAGAGCGCAACGTCTGTGCTCCTACATATGCTTTCCCTGTATTTCGCATGACTAATTCGCCTGTGTCTACCTGGCCTAATTAATAATTCTATTGCAGGTTCAGTGATTGGCGCATGCAGCGACGAAGCTCACACAATGCGCGCCCATTCACGGTTCATTATTAACTGTCTAGTTATAATTCAATAACTGAGCTTAACAATAGGTGGACGTTGCCGAAGTTAAAAAAATGTTATCCCACAACGCCGCAGACTCCAGTGAAAGTCACAATGGCAGCATCATGCTTTTCACATATTATAAAGTGCGCCTTCAGAATCGCAGAATAATTAAATATCGATTTACCTGTACATTCAGTTATCTCGCGTCTTCGTTCCACAAAGAGGTCTGAATCACTGGCTCGGAGGGCGTGTACGAGGTAATTATTGGTCACAAACGTCGTGCGAAAGAAGTCTTTAACTGAGGTTGACTTGAACGAAGTTCTGTTACATTATGCTTTTAGAAGTTGATATAGATAATTGATTCTCAGGTTTATTAGAATGAAGAGGTGAATAGTTAGCTTTAAGGGAAGCTACGTGTTCTGTGATGCGTCGTCGATAATGCGGCCCTAAAGTGTGCAGCGGTCACGCCTAACATAGTCGTCCTGCCGAAAGAAGCCGCCACCGCGAAATAAAGCTCTTTCTGATGTAGTTGCGCTGAGCGATGGGCGCGTAGGACAAAGGACAGAGAGCGCAGGACAGGTATCTGTCCTGTATAGTTGAAAGTTCGTACTTGTCCTGTTCGCTTTGTCCTTAGTCCTTCGTGCCTTTCGCTCAGCGCAACTACACTTAAATGTCATAGCAGCTAGCACAAGCTTTGCTGAATGAAACAAAGCGTTCTGCCTGCCTATCATGCAAAGGGAAAGCTTCTTGTTAGGTTGCTTGATTAGTATTGCCTAATATTCCTGAAAATTTTTCGCGATAGCTATACAATGTCAAGCATAACCTCGTAGAAATTAAACTAGTGACCCTTAATAGGTATCACATAAGAACAAAAAAAAATAATAATAACGCAGAGCAACGTAGCCTAGATGACCATCGAAAAACAAGCTCAGCAGTGTGGCTTATACTATATAACTTATACAAAGCGTCAGGTGCACGAAAATAATTGTGGAAAACAAGAAAATTACGGTACAGTACTAAGATATACATTTCAGAGCCTTCCACCGAGGCCCCGATGTCGATATCAGACGTAAAACATGTTCAATCGATAACTAGCTGTAGCGCAAACACGGCACACGGACAAAAGGAGGCGCGCTGCGGTACACACACGCAGCGCTGCGTACTCGTGCCATTCTCGTGTTTGTGCGCCGTACTCGCGCTACACCTAGCTCGTTCAATACATATAATATCAACGACACCACGTCGCCGAACTCTTTCAATAAATCAATCAATAAATTAATCAGGCAGTTAGTGAATCAGTCTGTCAACCAGTCAATCAAGGCGAACTTTTGTGTTATCTGGACATAAATAAAGCTTTCATCAACATCACCATCATCATGTGTGTGGACATTTCGTTTGTGGGAATATTTATGTTTATTGAACTTTTCCTGTTGAGTGAGCCCTTGTTTGTAATTGAAGAACTGGGACTCAGTGCGGAAGTGTTCGTCCATGTGCCTATTTGTATAGTTTTAATGGAATAGCGTCAAAGAGCTCGTTTCGCAGAAATTCCGGTGTCGGCGTCGTCGGTTGTGAGCGAAAAATCAGCGTTGTCCGTGAGTGAAAATTTGAAATAGCTGCAAATAAATAATAAAAAAATCTTCGGCCTCAGTGAGAATTGAACCCATGCCTCCTGCGTGGCAAGCAGGTGTTCTTCTACGGAGAGAGAGAGAGAGAGCAAAACTTTATTATTTTTTTTTTTGTCTTTGCTGGGGTCAAGGGAGGCGGGGGGCCGGGAGGCTAGCCCTACCGGAGCCCCCCCTTCCTCAGGCGGCGGCCAGACCTTGGGCTTTGGCGGCGTCTTCGGCCAGCTGGACTGCCGACAGTTGGTCATCCGGGCACGCGCTGAGCGGTATGGCCTCCCACTGCTCTGGCCTGGTTATCCTAAATGTAGGATTGGCGCTGTGTTTGATGGTGTGAATGTCGCTGCGGGACATGCCCAGATAATGTGGTCGAGGTGCAAGGCCAGTGCTCCGTAGAAAACGCTATAAGAATGCCATGTGGGAGGAGTTAACGCGTTTAATATTGCGTAGCAGAATCGTAGAATCGCACCAGGCATCAAAACATCTGAATTGCGCAGCTATTGGGTGGATTAAAGCTGCCCAACAACTACAAAGTGCACAGCTACGCAGGTGCGCGTGGCAACCTTACGGACGCGTAGTGGGTACTACGCCAATTTGCGAAAAAGGAAGAACTATGGCATAGTAGGGGACTGCACAACTGTACTTGCACTAGGCTTTCTAGGGTTTGAAACGACCTATGTTACTTTCCTTGGCGATGCGCACGGGGCCCGATTACGCTATCGTGTTCCACTCTTGAAGGCGAAGCACAAGCGTCCTCCAAGTCTATGTGCCTGTCCACTACTTTGCGACTGCAACTGTTATGAAAGAGAAGAGGAGAAGCCGGTGCGACACATGGGCACCAACGTCTCCTTGTATACCCTTAATTTAAGAGGCAATCAATCAATCAATCAATCAATCAATCAATCAATCAATCAATCAATCAATCAATCAATCAATCAATCAATCAATCAATCAATCAATCAATCAATCAATCAATCAGAAAAGCACGACACTCACTCTTCTCGTCCACTTTTTCCCTAAGTAAAGGCCTCTGTGATGTAGGCCAGCTGCTCTACTTCATCGCTTTGATTTGCATTCGTATGACTTAGTCACTGGCGAGACCGAGCGGCCTCGCCGCCTCGTCACCGAAACGGCCCTGTTGCGTCGCGCACGACTCGATCGAATCGCTGAGACGCAGCAGTATTCGGCACTCTACTTGCTCTCCCTGTTCGTTGAGACGTCTGCTGCGTTTGCTCAAATATTCGCCTGCTTACTATACTGGCCGCTGAACTACAGAAGTGACTCAGAGGCTCCCGGTTTTGTTTTTGTTTTTCCCACGCGGTGTTTACTGCCCACTTTTCTTTATTCAAATAAAAATAAGTGAAGGCGTTGACGCCATTTCTTTGCGACGGCTACCCCTTTTCACTCGGTTATTAAGATAAAAAAAAAGTGAGGAAAAAAAAAGATGATCTTACGTTCGGCGAGTGCGAAAGTTGTCTTTCTAACAGAGCCCGCTAATGTTTGGCACACACAAGCACTATGCGCACACGCATTGTGCTTTTCCCTTTGGAAAGAAAAAAAAAAGAAATATAAAGTAGCACTTCGAACGTATGTTGCGGCAAAATCAAGGAACCCCATAGTTCCGATTGCTTTGCCCATTGACAACAACACTTCTTGCCCTCGCGCGAAGACAAGGAAGAAAATAAGCTGGACAGGCTTACTTTCTTTCCATTTAATCAGAAGACTGCGACAGCATTGTTGCACATGTTACGGCTAATCAGACTCAGTGTCCTTTCTGACTCGTCTCTTCTCCTCGCTTCTATCTAACACCATTTCACCACGCCCCTACCAGTGCTGCAAATGGAAACCTTCCATCATGGTATCCCTTCTTGATTTATTTTCTGTCTGACTCCTCTCCGTTCACCCTCCACTAGCGCTGGATCAAAAGAAAGCCTCCTTCTGGCTGAAGTGTCTATCTTTCTTTTTTTGTAAAAACTTTTCTTCTCTAAGAGGGCGGACGTAAAAACGCAGGCTTGAAATGTCAATAATAATAACTGCTAGGGTTTTACGTCCCAAAATCCACGATATGATTATGAGAGACGCCGTAGTGGAGGGCTCCGGAAATCATGACCACCTGGGGTACTCTAACATTCAACTAAATCTAAGCACACGGGGCTTCTAGCATTTCACCTTCATCTAAACGCAGGCACCGCGACCGGGATTCGTTTCCGCAACCTTCGGGTCAGCAGTCAAGCGCCATACCAACTACAACCGCGGTGGATGAGGCTTGAAATGTTCCTATGTTTATGTTGTACGCCGGAATGAAATTCGCGACCTATTCTCGTCCAGTCTAGCACCATATTACTATTTCATCTACCTCCTTACAGTAGAAATATTTTTTTCCGGGAATTTCAGAATTCGGTGACCGAATTCTCCTGCTTTGATAAACGAATAATGTTGGTGTCACATATCTTAGTAAATGGTTCTCGTCGAGAGAAGCCAATTTAAGCGAAATGAAGAGACGTTAACGTAAATTGTCTTCGTCTAATTTTGAGAAGGTTGACCTTTTTTGAACTGTTTCATTAGTAAAGCTTATTATGAGGCTGATGATTCCGATAGCGTTATATGCTTATTTGGTGAAGTGGGCGCTTATTTGATGATGGCGCGAAGGAAAAAAGTGAACTCTATGCAAACAGATCCAAAAAGGGACGCTTGATTGACAGCGCAGATTGTTTTCATTCTGCCCGGTGTTACGGTTCGGAACATCAAAGCATACGACCTTCTCACGAAACACTTATGTAACATTGACTATCTCAGTTGACTGTCTATAGCACACTGCGTCGATCCTAACGGGACCTGGATGCTTCTCTCTCATAGCGGTTCTACGCCACCAATAGACATCTTTACCCGAGTTGTCTTCGAGACTTTCACGTATCTCACTGTGCGCGCATCACAATTTAAAATCCATGCTTAAGACACGAAATTCGTTGCAATGTTTATCGGCTTCGGCGCAACGGGACTACGACACAACCGAAAATATTCTTACCGCGACTCCGATGTACTCCCAACTTTGAAAGAATCGACAGCGCGCGTTTAGCGATTCCTCGCGAGTTCGTTATTTTGCTCTCTAACATTTTCCACGCGTGACCCGCGGGGCTCATCGAAATCCTAGACAACAAAACGCCCGATATTTACGCCAAAATATCCGGCGTTCGCGACACTGCGAAAAACAGAGTGAGATAGAAAGATGGAGAGAGAAAGATAGGGAGAAATATATGAAAAGGGACGGGAGTGAAATGGTGAAACTGAGGAGGGGGTTTTGGACGTTGGGCTCGTGTACTTTTTTTCTAGAACTGCGTGGGAAGTGCGGCTGTTTCGCAGCCTTTGTCGTCGTTGTCGGCGGCGCGGTCCGGGACGGGACGGGAGGATCGGATTGGGAAGACCGGGAGAGATGGAGTCGGAGAGAGAGATAGAAAATTGGGGAGGCAGGGAGGGCACGGCGGGTCTCGAGTGGCGCAGTGGGTCAGGAAGGAGGGATCGCGTGACGTCAACGGGTCACGTGACGGGCGCGCGGGCGGGCGGGCCGTCCCGCGGTCCGATATAAGGAGCCCCACGGCGGGAAGTTTTCCCCACGTCGATCCTCGGACGGGACGCTTGACTGCACGACGACAATGGGTGAGTTTCTTCCTCGTCCTCCGAGAGAGGGAATCCGTGGCGTCGATTCTGGATGCGATATAGTCCCGTCTGTGAATGCAGAGGTCGTATTGGGAAACTCTTATAGGAGGCGCGACTGAAAGGGGGAGGGGGGGGGGGGTCGAAGGGTGACGGCTGTGTGTGGCCGATAAGGCGAAAACTGACAGGCACAAAGAAAGAGGCGCGTCGTTATTGGCGAAAATATGATATCTACCTGTCGTAATATCGAAGAGAGGAGAAAAATAATCTTTCGCTCTACCACACTGCGAGCAGAGACGATGGCCCTGTTGATGTTCAAAGGCGTCATCTATTGCCACCTATGAATGGGTCTCGGACGCCTCTGGCACATGCCGCAACGGAGACGCGGTGCAAACGCGGTGCAATCTTTATGATGACCTGAAAACCGATTGCATTAACTGGCAGCCTTCCCTTAATATGGTTCATGTCATCTTCCCACCTTTATGGACACGGGCCGAACGTTTCTCACGCTTGTGCGCGTCCTTCAGGCGTTGATACTTCCTGTTTGTAGATGTGTAAAGAGAATGAATAACATGGACACGTTATTTGCGGGCGGATATTTCAACAAATTCGTTTTATTTGACGATGTCGACAACCTTTAGACGACAACGACGACGCCGTCGTAGCGTATGCGAAACGAACGACACCGCGTTGCACGTCAGCGACTGGCGTGAAAAATGATAGAACCGGGGGCAGAACTTGTCGTCAGAAGTGGTAAGTACACCGCACGTTTTGTGTTCTTCCCTTTGTTTCATACCGTGCGCTGTCAAGAATTGTAATCAACGACATCTTTTTTTGTCCGTGCTTAACTTGTCAATATGGCGCATGAACCCTAAGAGGCGCCGAGCTGCTAGAGCTCTTTTCACGTGCACGGATAGCGTTGCAGAATTCCTGATTCCCGTAGAAATTCTGACACCGGAGCCTGGAATCGAACCTGCTACCTATGGTACAGAGCAGCAGAACTCTGAAGCCGCTGGTCCGTCATAGAAGGTCAATTGCTGCAGGAATTATTATCAGGGCTATCGACATGACAATCTAAACCAAGGCAGACCAAAGCATGGGTGTCTACCATATGGGGAACATTGAGCTTCGTAACTACTTTCATGTATACAACACGTATATTATGACTGTTTACACATCTGTGAAACGCACTTCTCTAGACCTGATGTTTATGTCCTTTTCTTTTCGTAAACGTGTCAGCCCTTCGCACACCATGCAAGCCGAGTCCCTTCAAGCGGACGCTGTAGAAGAACTATACAAAGTCTACAAATACAAAGCAAGAAAGAAAAGGACGCGCAACATTGTACCAATGTTGCGGGTGTCGCAAACTGAGCCCTCAAACGAGGATAATACCGCTTACCGGTATCCGCTTCCACATCACCTTTAGGAACAGGCTCCGCGCGCGATACGTCCTAGAAAAAAAGGTCTAATCTGCCCGTTAGTCGGAGCCCCAGATCTTGAAGAACTCTTTTAGAACTATATCGGTGATTATCTTGCAAATTCCGACGACAAGCTCGACCCTGATCGTTACAATGATTGGAGGAAGAAATCAAAGATTCTAGCTTAAACTTGTCTCCACTTTAAACACGACCCATAAATTGTCCACATAGTTGAAAACAGATCGTTAGCTGGAAGCTTTACAAAAAGCGACGCGGCTTAGCTCCGGCTTCGGATATTGTGGTCATCGAGCAAGGGCTTACTGGTGCGATGAGTAGACAGAAGAGCACTGCATTGTGGCTGCTATGTTGCCAAGCTTTTGAGAATTTACGCAGTCACATATACTGGTGTACAGTCTTGTCGGTACAAAAGGTTCGGGAAAATTGCCACCTATTTTCTATTTTCGATATCAACAGCGCTCAGAATTACGAAGGAACTGAGAGCAACTAGCAAGTAGTCATTTCACGACAAGACGGTGACTTGTAGAACTAGAATAACGGTTACTTTGAATATACAAGTGTGTTATCCAGGCATATCGAACTCTGCTAACGTTAACAAAGGATAGTTTCTTCTCTATACTTTGTGCATTCGTTGCGTGTACGCCCAATTACCCTATGCAATGTGATGCTGCGCTGTTTGACATGCATAACACCGGATCGTCCCGCATTTGCATACTACATCTTTGCCTGCAACCCTGGTTTAAAACTCGGCCTTCCATTAGTGCGAGGCCTCGATCTGAGGGTTAACAAACCTGCTCCCGCCGCAAGGTTTAAGCCTCTTGGTGTCGATCCGCAGAGTTGTTCGTTTGGGAGATATGCTCTCATGGGCATCTATGCCTATGTTTCAGCCGACAGGGAAACCTATTGATAGGGATCCCTTACTTCACTCATACCGAAAGTCGTTTGCGTGGCATCGGCTTCTTTCCTGCACATAGCATGGAAGACAGAGTTCTACTAACCCGTTTCACATCGCTTCAGATATAGCTGCATGACTCATCATCATCGAAGGAGACGCTCTGCTGGATGACGCGTGTCCTACGCAAGGTGTACTGAACAAGGCATGAGCGCGTTCGCTTTCTAATTCGAACGTTGCTGTCGATGTTCCGATTGGTAGGTTAAACTTGAAGCCATGTCTATTCACTTCCGGCTAGCTGTCACCACTGTCCACATTCAGTTCACTGTCATTTTCTTGTACGGGAGAGGTCGCCTAAAGAAAAAAAAGTTTATCCTTACCAGCGCTTCAACGTGATCATTCGCATGATAAAAAAAACATGAAATCAGTCCGTTTATCCACGGGATCCGTTATCGTGGTTCAAATCTGTGGCAAAATTTATGAAGTTTGCCGTCCGTTTATAATAGAATCGCTAGCGTTAGAGTTCGGTTTAGAGCTCTTTTACCGTGGAGTGTTTGCCATGTATACGCAGCCAATTCCGTTCGTTTATTTATGAGCAAGAATGTTTTTTCAAACAACTGGACGGTTTCTAATGAGTTTTCAAAACAGGCTATCCTTTACCTTACGGCATCCTGATAGGATCAAGGTAAATGGTGTCTACAACGATGAGTAGCAGGCTACTTTGCGCGTGAAAATATCCAAGTAAACGTGGGGTGCGCAGCTGATACCTAGCGACGCCTACTGAAGAGAGTGCCACGCCTAAGCGTAGGGTGGCTGTACTGCTAACACATCTGCGTTAAAACTCAATTAAGAACGACTACAAACGCTAGAGCGTGACGATTATCATATATCTATTAAGTGCCACGTCAGTGTCTTGTATATACACGATCGCTTCTACGCCATGCAGCACGTCTTACGGCTTCTTCTTTAGCCTAATTGGAAAATTACTCACCTCAGGCTAACTCAAGAACAGTGTCGAAGGCTGCTTTGTTGACAAAAAGGCTTAGATAAACGTTGGGAGAAAATTTAGGCTTAGGCACTGTGCGCATTTTGCTTCGTCTGTTCGAGACCCCGCCCACCAGCCCTTTCCCTTTGCTTCCTGTAGTCCTGACGTTGCAGAGCAGATGGACCAATAGGAAGCAGATGCGACCCGCGAGCTATGGCGAATCACAGATGCTTGGTCGTTATTAGTGCCCTCCATTACTGACGTCAGCGTGACGCACAGCGGACCGCGGCGGTAACCGTGGAGGCGGAGTCAAACGTCGTTGCGTCGTCGCTGAAATCTACGCGGCGTGCAACCGATTAACAAGTAAGCTTCGACCTGTAGCTCGCGCCGAACATAGTAATTAGGTTTTCTTCCAGCACTCGAAATTCAGGGGCTAGGGAAGGTATAAGAGACGCACTTGGGAGTTTACCATCTATGACCCCGCCCTCCTTCTGGCCTGTACCATATGGCACTCTTGTATCAAAGGTGTTGGCTCTTTGGAAAGTACCTGTAGCGCACCCATGCCAAAACTTTGCGTTTTTGAATCACTACATGATTCGTACGTACGTACATACATACATACATACATACATACATACATACATACATACATACATACATACATACATACATACATACATACATACATACATACATACATACATACATACATACATACATACATACATACATACACACATACACACACATACATACACATACATACATACATACATACATACATACATACATACATACATACATACATACATACATACATACATACATACATACATACATACATACATACATACATACATACATACATATGTGGCTGTACAAAGAACACAGCAGTCTGAAGTAGAGCAAAGGTAGATCCGCGCGAACCGAGGCGTTGTTTTACGGTTGATATCTTACTGCAGCCGTTCCGCATTTAATGCCTGATTTCCCCCGTATATACGTTGTCTTTTCAACTGTATACAGAGTCCGTTATATCGTGCTGCGAATGAATGACGATTACTTTTGCACAGCTTCCAAGTATTTTCCGCATCTGACCTCTCCTATGCTCTATGCAACGCAAATATCGTGCCACTTCTCGTGTTTTTCTCAATTAATTACTAGGCATTACTAGCCATCTTATGGCCACAAACTTACGCGGCTTATTGTCTCTTAACATTTCGACCATATCCTTTGCTCGAGGCCCGCCTTTCAGCCTTCCTTGATGTTCTAGATGTTCGTGCACTGGAAACGGCTGACCTTTGATCTACTGTTCACAAACACTTGCGCAACATGTCGGCACAGCGTATACATGCTCGAGTCTATGGCCTTGGCTGCCCGCGTCCGGCGCAAGTCCCGTCTTCAAATGAAATACTGCTTCCCCACCCAAAGGAACTGTGCATTTCCGCAACGTCTGTAGCCGCTTTCGCAGTTTTCTCGTCGGTCACGCACCAGCAAACGCTGTCCCCCATTCAACCATTGTGCGTACGCGCTATTTCTTTCCGTTTCGTCCGCTAGTGTGTCGGCGACTGTGTCGAAATCCGGTCGTACCACCCAACGGCGTCGTTGCGACATTAGTCTTTTTAGACTCAAACGTCTTGTCTCAAATGCAACTCTTGCCCGTTCCTCTAAGCAGCGCACTCTAAAAAATGAGCTTTGTCCCGCCTTACGACAATCTTTTATGGTAAAACACCGTTTCGTAACGCGCGCCACATTTGCATGTTTCGACCGCATGCACATTTACTACGTCTGTTCTTCACATTGGAAACGTTGCCAACTGCGCAGTTGCTTTCCTATGGGACGACATCGTTAGGCTTAAGCTTTTCTCCTTGAGGAGGCGCATTGTTGGCTTGATGTCCCGCATAATAACCGAAACTAAACAATATGTCCGCCTCGGTGGAACAGTGGCTACGGTGCTCGGCTGCTGACCCGAAGGTCGCGGGTTCGATCCCGACCGCGGCGGTCGCATTTCGATGGAGGCGAATTGGTAGACGCCCGTGGACTGTGCGATGTGAGTGCACGTTAAAGAACACCAGATGGTCAAAATTTCCGGAGCACTCCACTACGGCGTCTCTCATAATCATATCGTGCTGGGACGTAAAAAACCCCAGATATCAAACTAAACAATAGTACCATGAGAGTGAAATAACTAGAAGAATAAAGATGGACTGGAGCACACTCGGCAAGCATTCTCAAATCATGAATGGTAGACTACCACTATCCCTCAAGAGGAAGGTATATAACAGCTGCATCATACCGGTGCTTACCTACGGAGCAGAAACCTGGAGGCTTACAAAGAGGGTTCAACTTAAATTGAGGACGACGCAGCGAGCGATGGAAAGGAAAACGATAGGTGTAACCTTAAGAGACATGAAGAGAGCAGAGTGGGTCAGGGAACAAAC